>OX411277.1:2952249-3121076 GCA_948146005.1 Nomada fucata | reverse complement strand
CGCGTCGCGTCGAGGCGCTTCGCGAAAGCGCGCATACCTGCCCGCGGAATGCGCGTCCACAGAAAACGAGGGGAACAGCTATTGTCTTGTCAGCGGGAGCCGCTAAATCTGCCCGCGGATCTCCTCACGATCGTACCCGCTCCCTCCGCCTTCCGCCGTTTCGCCCTTTTTCTTCTCCCCCGTCGTGGTTCCGCTTTCTGCCCCTCTCTCGCTCCGTCATTTCGTTGCACGATCGGTCGCCGAACTGTAATGCGATATTTACCTGACCGCGGGTACAGGGGGTTGGGGCGTGACGAACGACTGGTCGAGATTCGTTTAAACGCGAATGTTAAGGAGATGCGTTACGCATAGTTTTGTATTCGTCGCGAACGCTCCTCTGCGTTCATGGTGACGCACACATTTAGCGGCATATTGGACGCTCATCGGCCGGACTGTTAGCCCTTTGCTCGCGAAATTGTCCGTTACCTCGTGCGTTTCGTTAACGAGGGGTTCCGCGAGACGCGGCCGATGCCTATCAAATATCTCGGCGGACGATCCTGCCGCGGCGATACGTTCGCCGGGATATTACCGGCCGACGGAGCGTCGATCGAGGGGCCGAAGCGGGCCTAGGAATGTCAAAGCGGTGGCGTCGGTGCGATCGACGCGTCGAGGAGAGGACTTTATTGCCGCGCGAAAGCTCTGGTACGCCACGGAGCTGGATAATCGTCGGGCCGGGAACGCTTCGCGAATGTTTACAGACGATGGCGGTTTAATGATCGCCGGGGATCGCGTTGAACGCGAGGAAAATGTCGCGAACCGTACGCCCCGTGTAAAGTTATTATGCTCGGTTTTATGCGGTGCTCGAGATATAAAGACCGGTCACTAACGCGTTTCTCGGGACGTAAAGGAAATATTGAAACACAGTAGGAGAGTTTGTAACGACGAAGCCCTCGGTCCTTCGGCCTTTATCATCCCGAGGATTAGCTCGTTCCAGGAGGCCGTTTCGGACCGGCGAATATGTCAGGCGACGTTCCACCGCGTTGCTGGGTCGGGGACGCGTGGCACGCCGCGACATTCCACGTGGAAGTTGGGGTCGTAACGCGACAATCATTCGAATCGGGGGGGGGGGGGGGGGGGGGGAAACTGGCTGACGAGCCTTGTCGAATGGTTGTTCGTGGAACTTTCCAGCGGAGTATTCGAGGCGTCTTGGCGTTTATGAATATTCCGAGAGCGAACGGGCGGATCCAGCGAGAATCGCGAGGATCGAGCGCTGTTACCCAGTGTCGCGAGCGCGTTCGACGCACCATTAACGCAACGCTGGTAAATATTGCACTCCTCGAAGAACAGGAATCGTACGGACGGACGTTTCGTTCGTCGCGAACCAATGGAACACGTTTTGTCAGTAAATGATCGGGTTCCTCGGGATAATCGGCCCTCCCTATTCACCCGATGGAACGTTCTAACGATTCCTGCCACGGCATTCATCAACCGGCCGTCGTCGTTCAGCGGGGCTAACTAACATCGGTCCACCGCAGGAACAACGCCTTCGCCCCTCTAATACATCTAATGCTCGCCGTGGCCCGTCGCTTCCGGCAGGCTCCTCCTTCAACGCCAATCGCATTTGCAACTTGCTTACAGAGAATCGAGCGTGTATCGATCGATCGTTGGGGCTCGTAGCGATCAGTTACCCTGACAAAGCTTGAATGGAAACGTACCAGGGGGAGGGGGGGGGGGACGGAACTCTCGGCCACGGTGAACAGAGGAGACAAAGAAGAAGAGGACGAACTGGACGACGACGATGGAGAAGAAGAGGCCCCGACGTTCGAACGACAACGACGATACTCGCGCAGACCAAACTGAATATTCCGGGCCGTGGAAGACCGCGGTATCGTGAAACGTCTAATAGGGACCCTGATACCTTCGTCACGGATGTATCGTTTCATCGGCCAGGTATCGATCTTGGCCTCCATATGCCATGGACCGGTCGGTATTATCGTATGTACGGACGTCGAGGGGACGAGTTCGCGGGGAACACGACCGTTGTCTTGCCTGCCCACGCCTCCTGCAAACGGACAGTCGAGCCGTTTCTTTCGCCCATTCTTCTGTCTTGTGCGTCGAGGTGAGCTCTCGTGATCCCGTTGACGCTCGGACGCGAGCTATATTAATTTCTCTGGGCGAGTATTGATGAGTGTCGAGGTTTGCGCACGAACCAGAAACCCGAGCGATCGGTCCAGCGGAAAGTCTTGCTCGGTTGAATCGCGTGCCTAAACTGACATCGAGCTGGCGAGGTCTTCAATCGTTAAATAATAGAACTACGTAGCTAGTTTTTTTCTCTTCCTCCTTGTAAACTCGAACTACCGAACGAACTATTTTAAATGTCCCGACAACGAGCATAAAAGGGGCCTCAATTCGTGTCGCTGGTTAGCGTTGATTAACGGACGCGCTTCGATAAGGGTGCAGAAGTGCAAAGCGCAGGAACGCGATTGCCCCGCACATATTGAGCTATGCAAAACAGTGAATGGAATTCCTCGGGTAGAGTTAGCGTGGCCGGCGAGTTGGATCGCTAAGAGTAGCCGCGAGTGTGTACCGAGGCCGGTTTAACGAGGTTCGAATCGAAAGGCCGCGATTACGAAGTAGGACGAGCAATTATATCGTTCTTATTCGTCGGCTGGCTCGATCGCCGATTCGATTATTATCGAAACGTATTGCGAGGAAAGTATGGCCGGTCGATCGTTGAAATTACCGATTACGACACCTCCGATACTCTGCTCCGTTTCACGGTGTAGATCTCAGTAATTTGTATTAATCCGCGCGAGTTCTCGTTTTTGTCCGAGCCACGGTAACGTTCGGTGATTAGGGTCCCGCGTGGAATTGCTTGATAAGGTACCGCAAATTGCACCACTGACGCAAGATTAAATGCCACCGTTGCCTCGTATGGGAACGTTCACGTGTGTTTGCGCTGCATTAGCAGATTCGATTACGATAATCGTGGATTCTGGAGTTTGACACAATCGCGGCCAGTTTTAGACGGTATTTTCTCAGGATTCAATGCGCCGTTGATCGATTTCGTAATAGAAATGCGCGCACTCTTAACCAATTTACAGATCCAATCTCCATTGACAAATTCAATTTCCCCTTTTTCAGCGACACTGCCGGCCGTACGCGTAATTTGTAAAGTACTGACGAAATTAAAAATCCATTTCATCAAGCGTGGACCTAGGCACTCTTTCGCATCAGCCGTTTCTCTTTGTTTCTGTACGAAAACTTCGATAATCTAAAAACATTCCAATATTTCCCCCCGGCGATTTTCACTGACCTCCGTCAACGTTCGCTCTGCCGCAGGAAATCCGTCGGCCAGACGACACATGCCGACAGATACGGGGTAACAATAAAAAAACACCCTTCCCATAATAGGCGCGATCCTAATTGCCGTTATAAAACCTACCCTCAAGATTTCGTTTCGCCGGTCAGGCCGCATCAAGATTCAGCCGAGTTCGCGATAAATGACCGGCGGAGGCTCTGGTTCCCGCGAAAGTCGAGCACGCTCGACGGCACGCGAGGGAACTGATTACGATGTGCAGCTTCTTTTCGGGGCCAGGTCTGGTTTCACGCTTAGAATAAGTTAACTTTTTCCGCGACTGCCTGTCAGTGGGTAACGGAGAACAGATCTGGCCCGGGTCCCGGTGGCTCGTCGGATGAATTACGGCCGATCGTTTCGGGCCTCCTCACCGTGCCCGCTAATGGTGGAGTGTGCCAAACGGACTTTTTGTCTCCGCGTCCGCAGGCTCGCGGACACAGCGTCCCTCTATCTCGTATCAGCCTGTACAGGCAACGCGTGCGAGTCGCCGCGAGTTTCGCGCGAACCCGGCCAAACGGAGCCAACGCGTTTGAATATTCGCCGAGGAGCGAAAGCGGAGAGGAATGGGGAACGGAACGAGGCTGCGCAGTTTTATTTTTGAATCTATCAATATTTTTGAATGAAGTTTATATATTTTTGGACGGCGTAAGCTTCGAGACGAAAGTTCTATTTATTTTGGGGAGGACGCTGGGCTGTTGGTCGGTTCGGCAATCGAGTTTGCCGAATTCGACGACCGCGATCGCGATGTAATTGATGTCTGTAAAAGTATCTGTCATAATAGGTTTCGACGTCAACGTCAACGCGTTCGAATCCCGAAAATATATCCGCCTTTTGAAAACCTTCGCGAGCGAAGCACGCTAAATCTGAGCAGCCGAAATACTGCTCGCTTCAATCGAAAGCAGCGCTACCTGCCCGAACGGGTCTCGCGAAATTCCATTGCTGCCCTTCCCAGCTTCCACCGTGGATTTCGGCGTTCAGCTTATTACTCCCGTACGCGTCCGGCCGCGTTCACGCACGCGGATGTACTTAATCGCGGTACGCGGAGCGCGAGTACACGGCGACGTAGCCTTACGAGGTCGCGAAAGATAAAGGATAGGGAACAGTAGCGGCAATCAAGCCGGACGTTGGACAGTGACGAATGCCGCGTATCATCGCGTATCATTAACCACGGCTCGGAGCGTTCTCTCAGCGCAACCCTTTCACGTTCCCGTGCGCCTATACGTCGACGCTGAGAGATCCGGTGCGCGTCGTCGGCTCTCTTTCTTCGCCTCGCAACCGCCGAAGAATACGTCGAGGCCTGTTTTTTCTTTCTTTTCACGTGGCCAGAGAACGGTCCCGCGCACCGTACGTATGTACATAAGTACAAGAGGTTTCGGGTTAAGTATACGAGTCCGTTGCCGGTAACGCCGACGACGGCCAACCGGGACGATATAATCTGCATACCGTGTAGACCACGACGCGACACCCCTCCCCCCCCCCCCGATTCGTTCAACGAACCGACCGTTTTCCTCGAATTATTCCCACCGGGAAATTTAACCCCTTCCCGAACGGCCCTGCCTTCGGTTTTGTAAACGTCTGCACGGATAACTCGCCCGCATGCATTCTCTATCTGCTGTTTCATGCTCGTTACACGGCTATGTTCTAGGAGGTAGATTCGTGTTCCGATTCGGGGCAACATGCCTTTTCGACGGCGATGCCATTGGTAACGGGGGATTTCGATGCCGCCCCGATTGTTCCATAGGTGGTTTCGGTTAGATTGATACGATATATTAAGTATCACAGAGTCGTTTCTGCTTTCGTGTTCCCCGGACCGACAACGGAGCGCAGAATATTGGAACGTTAACGGTAGCTGGAGTAAGTTGGGAACGATCAGTCACGTGCCGTTCGTTTCAACGTGATAATTTTAGGAACACGCCGTTTCGAACTGGCCGATCGATTTCTAATGGATCATTATAATTTTCGCGAGTACATCACGCTGGTCGTTTCGCGATCTTCCACTCGCGAACATTTAATTCCATTTTCAATGAAACGTTCTGGTTAAATACCGTTCTACAGCGTGCTGAGAACGACGCTGTCAAAATATCGCTTCGTGTCACTGATGGTAACAATCGTTGGATCGACCCGTTTGGTCCAGATGCGTGACGATATCGTAGCAGGTACATACGTGGAAGACCCGGGTGTGTCCGAAACGAGGTTGGTATGCGGCGAGTGGAATTCGGGCCGTTGTTTCGTGAACGGTAGCCATGGGACCGTCGATGGTGACACCGGCTCACCATCGGGCAGAGAACGCGTGGAAAGGTTACGCTTCGTTGTGATTTGTAATCCGTGCACGCCTTGTCACTGCCACCCAAGAAGTTTTTGCCTCTTGGTTAATAGCACGAGATACTGGACTAAGGAGCCGTTAAAAGTTCCGTCGACGGGGTAGATAAGCGTCACGACTGAAGAGAGCATCCTCTGTTTTTCTCGCGTTTATCAAAAGTTCGTTCATTCGATTTACACGGAATAGAAATTGCTTTATCTGCGTCGACCTTAAGGCAGCTTCCGGTGAATTTATGGTTCAGGGTGGTGCTGGTCCTCGGGTCGAACGATTGGCCAAGCTAGAAAGCGTTTATCTTTGAGAATCTTCGATTCGACGTTTCGTCGGGGAACGATACTTCCTCGTTCGTTTTTTCGGCGGATAGGTTGATTTGAAATTTGAAATACGCGTTGCAGCAGGATGTTGCGAGAGGATACATTGAATTACGGGTGCAGCTAACCGACACTGGCAGTCGCGAGTGATAAGTTTGAACGTCTTTACCAAACTGCAATAAACAGTTTGCTGCTGAAAAACTTTCATTGACTGTCCCTTCATGAATTTTGCGCCCGATGTATGAATAAGTAATTTCAATTGTGAGCGAGGGTACACGATCGAGCCGGAATATTACCCATCCAGTCGGATCTGAAATATGGACACCGGACTCGACTCGACTCCTCGATATTCCTCCGCGATATTCTTGATTATAACGCTGCGTTCACTTGGCCTGACATTGTCTAGTGCAACCTACTATTTTTATTTGCAATTATATCGACGATCATTAATAACGATTCCACCCTTATCAATCTTCCAATTCAATTTCCCCTCGTTCTTCAATTTTCTTCTTCGGAAGGACGAGCTATTCCGCTGAAAGAACTTCCCGGTTCAGGTGGAACCCGAGCCGTGTAACGCGTACCTAGCTCGCCGTTCCTCTAATTAAAGAACGAAAAAATGTTACGCGCTATCCAACGGTTCTGGGCTCACGGTCGAAGCGCAAAAGTCGACCCGCTGGGTCGTGAGAACACGGGCGACCATTGGCCTCCAAAGACTGTGCCCTCCTTAGGGACAAGTCAGAAATCCTCTTCGCGGCTCGTTCCATCAACGAACCCGACACTTTCTCGTGCAGTTTAACGTGACTTCTTCAAGTCGTCACTCGCGACCAAGCAAGCCTGGTAATGGTATGCAAGAGCGGCTCAGTTACTTCGTTGCTCGTATCCGTGTTCTCAAAGAGGAATTTCGAGATCTCGCATCAGACTTGGACCTCTTGCACACCGTGCCGTGCACGAGCAGAATTTAATTCCGTATAGTGCGCCGCGCGAGTAAAACCCGACGACAATGCTCGCCTTTCTATTCCCCCCCCCCCTGTTCCTCCCCTTGTAATTGTCGCTTCTGCCACATGTTCCGCGAGAGTTTCTTTCCGGGGAATGTTATTTTTTAATCTAGTCGTATGTTCTTCAAGTCGTAAGGGATTGGAGTTTCTTAAAAGTTTTGTATCGGACGGTTGTTCCGCGCGAGAGTAAGGGAGGTGGGAAAGCAGAGCTTTTAGCACATAATCTGCACAGGCGTAGGAACTTTTCTTTTTCTGGCTAGCTTGAATTAAATATCGACTATCTTCCTCCACTTTTTTCTTAGACACTATTGGGCGAACTAGTATAATTTTACATTTGTGCATTCCTTTTCTTCTAATAACGAAGAGGACGAAATAATAATTTACAATAGTGGAATGAACGTTTTCTTCCCGATCTCAGTACATTCTCTGGAAAATATAGTTCTTCCCTTCATCATCACCGTTTCATTTACGTGTGCGTACACGCGGGGTATAGTCGAACGGGGTAACATTGACGACAAGGTATTGCTTACGAGCAACGGTGTACAACGCGTACTCAAAGAATGACCGCATTGTCCATTCTTGCTATTCTAACGCGACGGCCGCATATTCAGGTATACTAATCGTCATTGCAAATCGCCTACGGCGCCTCTCTTATTGTCCTAATTTTCGACGAGCCGCAGAACACGCTGCCGCCATTCATCAGCATCCACTTGTAACAAATACCCTCGGGTTAACAAATCTGCTGCGCAGGAAACATTGCTCCCTTGTCAGATCCATGAAACGAAGCTGCGTTGGGCACGGCCGGCATTCGGACAGATGAACGTCTTGGAAATTATGTACAACGCGAAACCTGATTGGTTCAAAGTTTGTGGAGAGGTATGCGAAGCACTTAGGCGGTTGACACCAATTATTGTACATGGAGGGAATGAAAATATTAGAATTATTTTGTCACGATTTGTTTGCAGTACGACGTACCTGCGAGGTAGTTAACCGGTAACGCTGATTTATGCTAATTACATGTTCCCGATAATTGTGAGTTATTACGCAGCAAAAGTCAGCCGTAATGATTTCCGTCGGAATGAAAGTTCGACGAGATCGGCGATTAAACATTTTCCCGTCTACGGATTAATGGGTAACAATATCGCTGAATATTATCAGCAGCATTGTGAAACAGAAATGACGCACAATGGA
Organism: Nomada fucata; assembly: GCA_948146005.1. Taxonomy (NCBI): domain Eukaryota; kingdom Metazoa; phylum Arthropoda; class Insecta; order Hymenoptera; family Apidae; genus Nomada; species Nomada fucata. The sequence continues at coordinate 3,112,925 of OX411277.1, read as the reverse complement.
CGATTTTAACTCGTCGCGAGGAGGCCTTGTCCAAAGGGACGTGTACAGAAAATTCGATAGCGATTAAAGAATGCCCGGTCGCAAGTGCGCGCGTACATTCGCCGTCCGACAAAACCAATTACCCTCCGCGACAAAGCTGCAGACTAAACCGAGCTGAAAACACCGCACTCTCGGAACCATAAGACGAAACCCAATAGTAACGCTTCAGCTCCAACGTCGCCGGCATCTTCAATTTCACCCGCTTCTCTTCTTTCCGGTTACTTTCTAATCGGTGTCTACTTGTCCGGCAACACCAGCGACCAGCCTGGCCGTGCCAGTGATACCAGACGTATATCAACAGCAAAATCCACGTATCCAACTCGAGTATCCCTGGTACAAAGAGACTGACGCGGCCGTGACACGATATATCCTACGGTTCGTTTCTCCGTGGACCGCCACGGATCCGCAAAAAAGTACGGGGAATTTTTATCTCGTTAAAATCCGCTCGCGGGTGAAAGTTTTCCGCGGACGCTCGGGGGAAGCGTGCACACACGGCCGGTGTCCCGGTGAACGACTAGCGGCGAGAAACGGCCGTGCACGATGAACCTCGCGATCGTAAATCCCGTCGAGCGTGTTAGCGACTTGGAGTGCACACGCAGCTACGTGCATTATACATAAAGGGGCATAGTAAGTCACCTGGCCGCAGCGTATCTGCTACACTCGGCTAGGAGGACGAGATTTACAGAAGAGGAACGTGGAGGGGGGGGGGGGGCGATGAAACCGCGAGAGGGAAGAAGAGGAATGGAATGGGAGAAACCCGATGAAACGGGCAAGGAAAGCGATCGCGACGGAGAGAAACGAAGGGCAAAGAGGGGGACGCAGAGAGCCGCGGATGGATCGCGGACCCATTGATCATTTCGATCACTTATGCTAATCTCCGCGGGGAAACTCGTTCGGCTGCCATTCGTAGTAATTATTTCACACTCGCGAAGCGGCTGTTATTAGTGGTCGAGCCTCGTGTTGCCGGCGGTTCGTACACGGTGCAAGCTCGATAGGAGAGAGGAGCGACGAAGTATACAGCGGGGCGCGTAGTATGGAACGGGGTGAGGCCTACGTCGGCTAAGTACCTGGTGTACACAGGGTGTCTCGTAATCAGAGATCGATGTCGCTGATACCGGCATCGTTAGCCGGACACTGTGTTATGCAAAAACCGATTAACCCATTTTGTTAACGCGACAGCGCCACCGCGGTGTGTTTATTACGCGACGGGCTTCGTGGGGGAATTCTCGTTGCCGCTCTAGTTTTAAGGAGTAACAATTTCATCCGGAGTATGCGGCGCGCGTTATGAATTTGAACGGGGATATTTTATTTCGATGGCGAAACGATTTTCTCGATGGTGCGATTGATGCGTAGAATTTGCGAATTACCGGTATATCGTTTTGAATTCGTTTCCCATAAGCTTCGACTTCGTTCGTCGACACCGGGAGCATCTTCAGGATATTCGTTACGCATATTTCTATTATTATAGCTCATAGTTTGGTAAAGCTCCCCTTGAAACGATTTGCGTTTATTTAGTTTTACTTCGCACGACGAACAATCGCAGTCTCTTCGTTGCCTAACCAATCGTGAACAGGAGGAACTAAGCAATTTAATATTGCCGTAACATTCTCAACATGTATTAATCGGGGGCCCCTTCGAACTGTACCTCACGCTCGAAAGTATTAACGGAGAATCGCCTCGAATTGGTTCGTGTGACAAACAGTATCGTTATCCACGCTCGCAGCCCGCGCCATAGAATCATTCTCGCACAGACATCTCATGCGTTACGGGCCCGTATAATCGCGCGAGAGTAATGGAGCAATCGATCGCAGTGTCGCTTTGGGATACGCTAATAACGACCGAGGCCCCGCGAACGTTAACGTAATTGATAAAGCATCGGGGATACCGCGCATCTCCAAAAGTAACGATGCATTCCGTGTCATTAAGTTAAGGCGTTAGGGTGAAGTATCGAAGGCACCAACGGTGACCAATCAATCTCCCTTCTCCCTCAGGAAATGAGGCTGAGAGCTCGCGCTTTTTTTTACGCGGACGTAACGTCCGTTCGCTTCTTCGTTCACCCTCTCCTCGTCCCCTCGGATCAGAAGGACGACGGCGTCCTACCCCGGGGGCCCGTTCGCACCCTGAATACCGTAATCGAGGAATCACGAAAGTCCCGAGCGTTGAATATATTTTGACGAACCGTTCCGTGCACGCTGGCGACACTTCGAAATTACGTTGTCCCCTGTTCGCGTGCAAAAAAGGCGCAGAGAAGAAAAGAAAGAAAAATGCGCGACCCGTCGTGTATCGATCCTTTGCGGAACGACGTCGGGCGTGACGCGACATCATCGTTGCAACGTGAAAGCCTTGAGTCGCCGTTCGTCCGATAAACCTGCTGAAATTTGCGATCCCCGTCGTCGATACCCGTTCCAGTCGAAGCCGGCCGCATAGAAAAGTACACAGAACGGACTTCGATAGCGATCGTTAAATTGGAAATTTCAAATTAAATTTTTCACCGGAGAGCGAAGAGGCCTCCGGCGGCGAAATATTCCAAAATCGAATCGGTACAGTTACAAAGTGATTTAAATACGAATGCCTCCAATCACGAGGCAATTGAATTCGGATCACTCGATCCCGAAGCGAGTCAAACTTCAATCCGCCCCGATTGTTAAATAATCGAAGCTCGAATTCTACAATCGCGGAATGGTCCTAAGCGCCGAAGCCGCGACAACGATGCGATTGAATTTTTAATCCCTCGATCCAGTATTTACCTGACTCAATTAACAAACTTGTAACGGACTTACAGTTCGCTCCGCGCAGACCTACAATCAACGGCAGCGTAACTTCATTGACCCGTCGATACACAATTCGAGCAGGATATATCGTCGTTCGGGGGCCGGAAATCGCGAGTCCTGTTAGGGGGTCAGCGACAAAGGGGGGGGGGGGAGCAGGACACGATAATCTACGACCGCGGTCAATTAATAACTCGAAACATCCCCTGGTCCCTGTTGCTCGTCGCACGATCGTACCCGCGTATGGGTTGATTAACTGGCTGGCTCTCATCCTTTTCGCTTTCTGTCCGCGTTCTCGTCACCGTTTGCTCTGTCTCGCTTCGAGGCGAAACGGAGAACCTTAACGACAACCAGGCAACGGGGCGGGGAGGTGCTCCGGAAAGAAAAATAACACCGATCGACACCGTCGGTCGCGGCTGATTTAACGACACTCGTGAAATTTCGATCGGATCTCGGCTCGAACGAAAGAGAAGACGAGGAACAAGCAGGAGGAGCGAAGTCGACGCTCGAAACGGATAGTCGCGTGTTCCGATGATTTACGAATGGAACACGGCCGCATGAATCATACCGCGGCGTAATAAAGAAATGACTGTGCAACATGCATTACACTGTAAAAGGGTTTCAGCTTTTAAATGTTCCGGAAATGAAGCGTTCCGGGCTTATCGATGGGCCGCGAAGACATCTCGAGTGGTACGCGGGTGAAAAATGTATTTCCTAATGTATGCGGTACCGCCTCTGTCGATTCGGCGAACGAGTCGGCCCTCTAGCGATGCCATCGTTGGTATAGGTGCAAGTGTTGGCCAAAAGTCTTTTTCTCTTTCGACGAATACGTACATAGGTATTTATGTAATCGGTTAGATACTTCATTCGGTTAATTCGGTAAGAAAAGGATCGGGAGTGGGGCTTGAAAACGACAATAGCTCCTAACAAAATGTAATACGTGATCGTTCGTTGCACGGCGATCGACCAAGTCGGAAAGACGCGAATTAGGATTAGGCTTCGATGTAATCACCAGCCCTGCCAACCCAATATTACCAATCCATTGTCGTCTACCCGCTGAATCGAGTACCCTCGAAAGCCCGTTTAATTAACAACAATATCGCTTCGATATTGCGACAGGAAAGGAGCCACGAGGGTTCGGCGAAACGGTCACCGCGGTGCTACTTGCGCGTCTCCACCGGAGACAAAGCTATCTCGGTGTGTCCTACGCCCGTATACCGACACAGGCCACGGCAGGTATTCGTATTTGTATACAATAGGGCATCATAATACGTAATCTGCCTAACGTATTCGCGGCTGGGGCTACCTGAACATCTCCCACGTTCGAGTCGTACGTGCCTCCTTCCCCCCCCTCGCCCGTCATTCATTCTTTCTTTCTTCCTTTTCCTTCCTCTTCACACTTGTTCGCACGTACGAAACGCCGCGCCGCGCCCGCGCGCTCATACGCCCCACACAGGGCTGCCGACCTTACGCACCTCGGCCACGTGTGAAACCCGCCCCGTCCGACGCGAGTCTCACCGGGACCCTGCGGTTCGCGATCGAGCCGATTCCATTTATAATTTGCCCAGGCCACACCGCAAATCAGACGCCTCGAACACCGATGTGTAGATTCTATCGGGCTCGTATTACTTTCGCGACCGTTACCTTCCACCCTTCGCCGTGGTAATCGAGTTTGGAGTCGATCGTGCGCTTGGTAGGTGGTCCCGAGGAATTCCATTCAGCTTAGGACGCTCCTTTGGGTATAGAAAGATGGGGGAGGGAGGTGGTGGCGAATTTCGTATACATAATTCGATGCTGCGACAGGGTTCGACGGAAAGATCTCTTCTATCCCTCTTGTTAATTACTCGTGGCAATATCTGTGACCAATTTTAATCGTATCAACGAGAGCGCGGAAGGTACACGAGCGTCGTTTCGCGACATTTGAATTTCTGCATTGTCCGACCCCGCTACCGGGGTGGTTACCGGGGTGGACACGCGCGGTCAGGCAAGAAATGGAACCGGGCGGGATAATATCATTGAAATGCGGCTTATAAATATTGCAAAACGTGATCCGGCGACCGTGCCAGTGACTGGCCTCCCCGCGGTCGCAGCTGATCCTAGCACCGATGAACCCTTCGCCCCTTTTATCTTTTCTTTACGCTGCATCACAAATGCACCTTCGGCCAAATCACGGTTACCGCGGGGGCAGTCGCCGTACCCTGCCGCCCCCGTCGCGGATCCCACCGCTGTTAGCATGATCCTCGCGTTACCGTCAACATTGTTGCGGGGGAAGCCGCTTATTTATGCAATGATATTCGACGGAAGTCGGAGATAAGGGGGGCCATTGTGAAAACGCTGCCGTAAGTGAAATGGAGCGTCGGTCGGGAGTTCGCCAACCCGGGAGAGATCACCGATGGTGTCGTAGCCTTTCCTCGTCTCGGCCTGCTAATCGTGAAATTGGCAATGCGTTTCTCGCCTCTCGCGGGGCGTCTAACGAGGTTCAATTTCGTTTCTGGTATTAATCATTGCTCGAAGCCACGGAGCGATGAAACGAGCGCAATCGGTTGACCGTATCATTCCCGAAGCCTAATTAAAACTCTGGCCGAAAGTTTCGGCTGACCGTCGTCGCAAGTCGGAAAGGCCAGAAGGACGACGCCTCGATGCAGGAAGAGAAATAATTCGAGTTTATCGACTGGTCGGAGCCGACCGGTGCTCCGGCTAATAAAATATGATTGACCAAGCATTGCGTCGGCGAGGAGCGTACACCATAAATAAGCCCCTAAACGTGGGACGAATTACAGGAGGAACAGGCCCTTCCCATGGACGATCTTAAAATACAACGACCTCGAAACCGTGAATTAAGTTATTTCCCCTAATCGGCTTCCGAGAGACGTATGAAATATACTCGATCGTAAAATCCAGCTTCGTCTCAGATTCTTTCTTACCGCGGTTCCTCCTTCGAACCCCTCGACACGATCGTCTATCGGCGTCCTCGTTCCACCCATTGTGATCGCGATCCCTTTACACATTTACGACTCTGTAGCAGCGCGACAACAACGAGGTTAAGAGTCGAGAATGAACTTAAACGTCAGCTACCGGGCCGCGGCCGGACGCTCGACGTTTTATGCCCGCTCTAAGCCCGATCTGTGGAACCATAAGGTGGGATTTGTTTTCGAAGGTGCGCCGAAAACGTCGAGGGTTTCCACTGTGTTACAAGTACCGCGGAACGATTCGCCCCTCGGAACGTCGGGATGGTAATTTTTCAATCGGGGAACCGTTTCACGGTGAGATTGCCTCGCGGTCGGATAAAAACCGGCCACGAAAGAAAGGTTTGCAGAAATTTATTCGACGAGCGTTTCCTTCGACGCAATTAATTCAGGGGCACGCTCGATCGAGCCGCTTTCTTTTTATTGCCCTTCGACATTTGTTTTTTTTAATTGACATTATATTACGCGAGCGGTAATAAATACGAGAAAGTAAACAGGGACCCCATTAAGGGGGCTGTAACGCGGGCCGAGAGGAAGGTCTTCTTTATCATTTCCTCTTTTTTAATGGCGGAGCAACGGTGTATTTCACGTGTCCATTTAGACGATTGCTCGGTCGATCGCGAGATTTACGACGTCCGCGTTTCGCGTTTACGCAATTTATGCATCCCCGGGGGAATGACGTTTTTATTCTTCGAATGATGGTGTTTCGTCAATCGGAAGGAGGGCACGGGCGGGCTCGTTGCGTTTAATCGTTGCCACGGCGAGAAAGTTCTTCGCAGTCGAGTAACATTTTAACGCGTCAGGTTTAATAACGTTCGATTCGTTTCGAAGTTATTCACCTTCGACGAAGCGATAGATACGAACTTTACCATTGGGCGGTACTAAAGTTACTAAAGCGGTACTAAAAAAAAATTGCTGCATATTCGTGGCATCCCGAAAGAAAGATCCAACCGGTATCACGATCCTCGATCGATCCACCGTTTCTTTAATTATATAGAACCGCCCGTGTACCACCGGTCGCAATGGGTCTTTCCTTAGACTTTAGAAAGAACGTAACCGCGGACTTCTTATTCACCACAGCCAGTCCTGAACCCCGCCCGCGCGTAATCCTCGATTTCACAATTTTATCGAGATCCTAAACTGCTTGGTTAATGGTTCACTCTGCGCTGCCTTCGGGAGTTTAGAGTCGCATTCACCTACTTTCGTACCTCTCTTATAAACCCGTGAAACAATAGTATCCCGAGCTATAAAATTCCGTAGAATTCGTTCTGCAACAGTTTCAGTCGTTTACGGCGCCGTTCATTCTAGTCGTTGCAGTGTCTAAAATTATCATTGCCGGTAACAAAAAGCGAAGGAACATTCGGCCCCGCCTCGTCCTACACCTCGCGCTTTACCTGGCAACGTTGCTCGCGTTAAATATCGTTCCGATCCCCGGTTCGTTTCATTCAACTTTCTCGAATGTCTCGCCCACTTTCCCCGTAATAACTTTGCGCGAAGGTGTAACAATTAACGTCGCCGATAGGCAACGCGCGGATCGATCGCTCGTTCCCTGCAAACCGGGTGTCATAGACCTGACGCGGAAGGATTTCTCACGGTAACGAAGAGAGCTGCGCCTCCGGCTGGAGATTGGATCGTTACGAACGAACGGAAATACCCACGTTCCGGATGGATCTTTCGGGACGCGTCGATTCCAACCAGCCTGTTTCGTCGAAAAGGCATCCCTTTGCTCGAATGCAACGCGCCGTTCCATGAAAGTGGCCACTGACGAACCTTGCATATGGACAGCCCAGGGGGATAATGATCCACGCCGCGGTGTGTTATTAATCCTTTAGGGGTAAACGTTCTCGAGAAACGTTTACGCCGTAAAGAGAGCTGAACGAAAATACTAGACGCGGATATGGACTATCGTACCTCGAATTATTATGCGTTCGCGACTCCTGTTATTGTTGGCGAACACGAGAGGCTAGATACCGACGTCGGTTATTTTCATGCGGGATGCCAACGAAAATACCACGCCGGTTATTCCATGCAGAAACGTTCGATTGGTGTATTATAGTTTCCGAAATATGCGTACGGGCATTATCCGATATTTGTCGTGCTCCTTTTTTCTGGTAGATTCCGGGGGGAGGGGAGGAAGGATCTTCGCAGCGATATTTGAAAGCACCAGAAGCAGACTGTACGGTGGCTTACGCGAGATTTACGGCGGTACATAAAACTCGAAATTCTCGCGTTCGTGCCACCAAGAAGAGGAAAGTTGGCCAATGTCACATATTTCATACGATTTACATAATCCGACTAAGTATTAGGACACTATTAAAATTAATATATGCCCCGAGGGTCAGCCACCCGACTGCTTTTCTAATAAAGTTAACCTCCGACCGCTCCTCATAACCGTCCACCGAAATCACTAACATTCAACCCCCGGGTCCCACGCAGCCCATAAAATTCAACACCGAACCAGCCTGTTGCAGCGATCCCCCAACCCAAGGAATCCTCCAGCGGAGAGCCGTTTCGTCTAAGCAAGCCGCATTGTCTCTGAACGAACACCAGATAGGGCAGCGAGCGATGAAACGGAGCTGGACGATCAGTCAGGTCCCGGTGAAAATAGAAGGTGGCCCGACAGAGATGGATGCCGGTCGATGGTGAACCGTGAAATCCCCGGCAATGGGGATAGATCGGTTGAAAAGGGGTAGGTTCGCGCGGCGATATATAATTCATTAACAATTCGATTCAACGGGAACAATCGGATTCATTAGCAGCGCGGCGTGGCGTTCCCTTTGACCGACCTGTCCGTCAGTCCGTTCGTCTTCGCCTCGTGAGTGGTATAAATTATAAATACGTTTCTTATTAACCGGTTCGCTGGATTATATCGTTCGACCAATCAACACACGATCCACGAGCGTGCACGCAACATCCTGCTGTATATTCACGGAATCTCGAAACGATGAACGAAGCGTACTCTCCGCGGAGTCTGTCCTCTTCCTCGCCCCGTTCGAACGTACGCTCGTCTCGTTACGTCGTTCATCCGACACGAACGTCCTTATTCGTCGCGGACGATGCGGACTCTGGTGCCCCCTTCGAGCCCATCCGACATCCCCACGGCTATGGATGATAGACGCGGCGAAGGTACGGCGGAGGGACGAACGATACGTCTTGCGCGAGGAAGATAAATCCTCCGGTCGGTACCAGCGGGACTTAGACGAACAATCGGCTAATGATGTCAAGGTTGAGGGACCGCTTCGTTAAGGTAACGAAGTAATCTCGATGCTGACGCGTTCGGTGCCCTGCAGCGAAACGTTTTCACGCGGAGCGGCCGCTACTTGGATTTGTACCCGGATACCATTGTAGCGGTTAGTGGTATCGTGGATTTACGAGTTTTGTCGAGGACTGTGTGCTCGGCGTGTTTCAGAGGGGAGCCGCGGCAGATGCGTTTTCGAACGGAGACGTCTAAGCTTCGAGCCCGAGGCAACGGAAGTTACGACCGAGATAAATTTTAGATCGCAACACGGGGTACGTCCGTTTTTACGGAGGAATGTTGATCCGCGATGGTTATTAATTAACGCAACTTATACTGATCGACGACGCTTTCTGTTTCATTCTCCCCGTCATAGATAAACTTTCTATCTTTACCGTTTCTTATTTGTACGCATTCATTGACCGTTCCGGCGAAATGATTTTGATTATCGGAAATCGTCTTTTCTCGTAAAATCGTAATTTCTCTTTCCGGTCAATCGTTTTGCCATTTTCCTCTTAATCACTCCGAGAACGAAAGTTCGGCCATCGATTTTGAATAAATCCCCGTGGCTACGAGAAGGGGCTACCGGAACGGGATAAGGAACGAAGTACCTAGCCGCATAACTCCGCGTTCCGAGATGCCTCGGTTCCAAGGTGAGCCGCGGCGGGCATGAAAAGGGATGCACGGTAGTAAAAACGCGCAGGTGGGAGGATTAGTTCGTCGGTCGGAATGGTCGGCGGCGGTGAATGCATTTGGATTTCGTCCAGACGTAATACTTGCGCCCCAGTGCAATACCCCGTCCGTCCATACACTACCGTCTGCCCGTCCGTCCGTCCGTCCTTTCTCATCCGTATCCCTGCTCGCGGGTCATTCGCACTTTGCCAAGCAATCCTCGTTCCCATTTATCACCTCCTCTACGGCTCCTTTTCTATCTGTCCGTTCTGCCTCTCCACCTTCACCTTCGGCGAGTCTCCCTTTTTTTCGCCGAAACCCTTCGACTCCAATTGGTTTCTTTCGCGGCTCCCCGCCTTTCCCCCTTTCTTTCTTTTCCCTCCACACCCTTTCCTGTCTTCCTCTTTTCATCCGCAACCCGGCTTTAATATAACTAACCATCACCCCCCCCCCCTTCGTTCGCCGCCGTCTCTCGACTCACGTGCTTTCTTGTTCCTCGACGGCTACCTCGAACGGCCGGGAGGGAGGTCTTGAAAGAGCGGCCCTTTCTCGAGTAGGCAAAACCCGAAACGCCCTGGCCAGAATAGACGCCCGCTTCACGCGCACGCTTTATTGCACGGCGAACAGACGGCGAACGAGTCGGAGTATCCGGCGGTCTCGTTGCTCGCGTATCTTTCGCGGAACGTCCGATAGTTGCGCCTCGATATGTTTTAATGGCGGCCTTTCAATTCGAACCGCCGACCCGTTGTCTAGGTTGAGAGGGTGGAGGTACCTGCGTTTTCCCGTACGCCGGCCGCACTTGTTAAGCGATAAGTTAATCAATCTTCCCGGAGCATTGTGCGAGAAGAGGATTCTCGAGGGAGCACTGCTGGAGGGACTGGTTGACGGGTAGCCGTTGGAAATTCGTGGTGCACGTAATACATTAGAGCGTTGAAATATTTTGTTGGAATTTCGGGAGGACGGTTTCTTTCCGTCTGCAATAACTTGTTTCCGGATGTACAGAAAATTATGCGACGCGCAAAATTGTAGTACGGTGTGGAAACGATTTGTTTAATTTATAAATACCTCGTTGCAAGGAGGTGCTAAAGTTGCCACGATTAATTTGCTATTGTGGAAAGACGACATATTAAAGAAACGGCGTGACAAGAAATATCGGGCGATGCAGTAGAATTACAAAGCTGTGTCGTATACATTAAGGACACTGCTTTCAATAAACCGTTCCTTCCGCTATTTAATATCCTACAGGCACGATTGTCCTCCGCTCATTTAGGCAGGGGTGTGGTCCGGATTAACCCCCTTCCCTGCGATATATCATTTTAATATGGCATTATTCCCGCGGTCTTCCGTAGTAATCACAGACTATTATTGTCATGCCGGCCACCTACCGAGTATTAATAAAGCCGAAGAAAGGTGGCGGCAGGTCGCCGCGTTAACCCCGACTGCGCGTCTTGACATAGAGGAATCGAGATTTCGGCCCGTTCGTGCCACCATCAGTGGCTGACCCGCGCGGAGACCAGAGTATGCGCGTATAGCGAAAGGGAATAGCCTTTCAGCCTGGTGGGGCTCCTCCGGGATCTACGACGGTCCTTCCAGGAAGGAACAAGAGAAAGAAAGAACGTTATCGGTCGCGATCGCCGCGCCGTTTCAGCTATGCCCCAACCGTTCGATACCCGAGTTAATAATGACGCTGTATTCTTCAATATTTTATTATCATTATTATTTATTGCGAATTTCGCTCCGCCTGAATCATCTGAGCATTCGGCACGGCTGGTAATAACAGCCGGGAACAATGTGTCCGGTCCATCGTGCACGGTGGTCCGTAAATACAGGTGTCAGAAGGAACATGAATTCACTGTTTACGGTCCGTTTTCTACCTGTATCGTTGTACAGGCAATTTCTTCAATTCCATGCACGGGGATCGCGATTTTAAATAGCTACGGTGTATTGGTGATGCCAGTGGGCAATGATTGGTGAATTAATAAATCTCTCGACAATGAACATTCTTTAGCTAATGCGTTTCCCCATTTTACACTCCAGTATAATAATGAAACGAGAATTACAATTTTTTTGTTCTGCCGTCCGCGGCAATTGCACGCGGCAATTGATTCTGTACTCGGCAAACAACAATGCCTGTCGTTTCACGCATAGACAGCTGCTGATAATTTAAAACGATGGCAGCGAACCCCGCATCCGCATTCTTCCTCGCGACCAACGACACGTGTAATTAAAGTATGCAGCTATCAATTTTCAAATAAGTTTATTGCAGGGAGACCGAGCGATCGCTGAGGCTACCGTATACGCTATTGACATACGCTCGACAACCATACGTCCATAAAATATTAAGAGCTCGTAAGACATTTAATTGCCTGCGTTTCTTGAACGTAGTCTCGTCCAATAAGCTAGAGGAAACGGAGTGTTCCCAGGAACGATTTAAGAATAATTCGAATCATCGAACTGAAGTCCAATTTAAACTCTCAATGCCCATAATAAGGACATTATGGAATTTCCAGTTTGCCTCGGATAAACTATGTCTGCGCGCAAATTGCACTGAAATATCCTCCGCAATTTTCCCAAAACTGCATTCCAAAAATCCTAATCGCACCACGATACTCGGTACTCAACAGTTAACGTAACTTACAGAGTTCTATACAAATTGCCAACCATCTGTAATACTTGAACTGTCCGGCCCTTCAATACCATAAATTGCCAAAGAAAAAGTCTAGCCCAGTCAGCGATCTCTCTCCCCTACTATCGCTGCAGCAACTTTTCCCTGCAACCCTCCTTCCAGCAAACCATGTTCGCGGAATATCGCTAATCTGCACCTTTGTGCCGTTTCATTGTCCAGCACGCGGAAGGCGGCGCAACGACGTGTCTATTGTGACCGCCACGTCTGCTCTGCAGCGGTCGTCTCAGTGCTACGTAAGGGAACAGTCGTCGTCGTCGTCCTCGTCCTCGTCGCAGCAGCAGCAGCAGCAGCAGCAGATTTTACAAAGGCGACGCAAGAGTCCTGGTCCCAGGTAACGGCCTGTTACCACCTCTGCTGGCCGCTATTGTGATTACGCTGCTCGTTCTGCTGGCGTACGGCTGAACCGCGAAATTTATCGCCCTTCCCCGTAACGCTGCTCGAATATCCAAGGACGACCTATCGTGTCACGTTCTCGCCGTTTTCGACCTGCCGCGAATATCAAACCGGGTTCAAACTTTCATCGTGTCCAGCAAAGTGCTCTCGCAACGTGAAAGCACCGTCGACGCGACACTTATTTCGTATTGTTCGCTAATTGCCTTTGGACTTTTGGTCTCGGAAGTTAGCGGAGGACGTCTGGCGTGGACGATTCGCGGTTCCTTTCGAAAAGCTTGGTAAGGCGGGCGGATATAGCGTTTGCTGTCCACTTTGTGACCGGAGAAAGAAGATTGAAGGGCAATCCTTTTGAATCCGAAGGCAGAATCTTTATCGCGACAAATGTGGAGCGGTATATTTTAATCGCTGTCTCGTAATTTGTTCTTTGGCACGATGATCTTCGGTTGCAGAATAATAGTGCATTCGAAATTAACCGTGCAAAATTTCAGCACGAGTGGCGAACGTTTTACGGCGAAACGAATATCTCAAATGGACTATCGGAGGGCAGGATCGGCAGCTTCAAACGCGTACAAGCGACTGACAGTTCTAAGCAATTGAGAGGTCAGAATTAAGGAAAGGTTTAAAGCGGTTTAAGTGGAACGGTGGTCAATTAATACTGGGGCAATGAATTAATGGGTGCAAGGGGTAACGAGCATTAGAATTAACGAGCAGCGGAACCTAATGAGTATCGAAGATTGGATAACAAATTTTTGACTTCTGCCTGACAGAGCCGAGGCTTATTTGAAGATTAATGTCCACCTATTTCACTCTTTGCGCCGTTCATACATAACTCACGGCACTTTTCTATCCGCCTCGAAGATATCGCGATTGTAATTCAGCGTCGTGAATTAAAAGGGACACCTCGCGTGTCTGGTGCACGCGATTCAATGTCCCAATCAGCGGCCAACCGGTCCCGGTTCTTTCTTTCGACCTAATGCGCTCTGCTATACAGCCGCCTGCTAATAAAACAGTCGGTGAAAGTTTCGCGACAGTTCGCTTCTGTGCACCACTCGTATAACTCTTACGGTTCACAATGAACCGCGTCTCGTTCGCGTTTAAAACTGCGGAACTCTTCCTTTATCCGAGAATTCGTTAACTTCCCCCCCCCCCCCATTAAAGCAGCTGTGACGAAACATTACGTAGAAAGCAACCAGGTCGAAGCAATAATCGCACGGATTGTACCTGGCAGAATGTCCTCGCGTCCTTTATCAATGCGATCCCTTAGACTTCCGGGTGATCAACCCGGCCTGGCGCACAGAGAGATAAACTCGAATGAAACCGTGCATTCGAGGCTTCGATCGGGCACCAGTGACACTGCACTCGATCCTTTTTCCCCCAACAAAACCGGCAAAGGTTGCCGCGCGAATCAGACTCGAACGAAACGGAAAAAGAACGTCGAAGGGGGCACGTTTCCATCGCGCGCAGAATCTTTGTGCCCGCGTCGAAGTTCTCGCCAACGTGGGCGTGAAGTTCCATCGCGCGACGAGGAGACTTCAATGTCCAATCAGCGGACAACCTCGTCGCGGTTATCCTCTTTTTCGCGCGGATGCAACGTGACGCGCCGGCAGCGTGCGCGTTCATCGCGAACGTGCCCGCTCGCGTTGATAAAAGAAAAGCCAAGGAAGCGTGTAAACCTGTTGTCCATGGAGACGGCGGCGGCGGCGGCGGTTCAGGAACTTTTACAAATTGATTTTCTTGTCCGTGTTCGGGTCGTGACGTACGTTCAGCCGTCGCGCGATACATAATTGTCAGCTGGCGTAAATTGAATATCGCGTGTATCCCTGGATCGATCGACTCCGGGCCCGAGGATCAGCTCGCTCGTTTGCGCCTCGGTCCGCGACACCCGCCACGGTCGTGTATCCGGTAAAAACTCGAAGAAATCGCGGAAAAATTTCACCATCGACGTCTCGCCCGGTCGTCTCGATGTCGCGCAATCAGAGACTCGTCGCGCGAAGAACGTCTTCCAGCCGGGCGGCGCGACGGCGACGCTGCAGAAGGATAAGCACGGAGTCATCGTGAGCCGGGAAGATGAAGGTGTGCAGAAACGAAAAACAAATATGACGACCGGACGTAAGTCGTCGCAGGGAGGCGCGGCGTCCAGCCTCGCGAATTAATGAATCATCCTACGACTAATTGATATACGCGCGTATACGCGCGATTAATTTATCGATATCCGCAACGAGGCTTCCACGCTGGTAATCATCGCCGTCGGGGCCCAATCCCGTCGAATTATAATTATTATCGACGTGTTTACGATAGGAAGTTATTTCGCATTCTTACGACGGACGCCTGTGACATAATTAATAATAATGAGGAAACGCCGTCGGTCACTCGGTGCCGCGTATAACCGGCCCGGCCACGATCGGCGCTCATTAACATAAAATATTAATCGCTGCCCGTGTGATATCGATTAATGCATATGCAACGATCGTCGCGATGCCGGGGTGCAACCGCTAGCCTTGCCACGACCACTGAATCGATAACGAGAACGCGTCGATCGATTCTCTGCACTTTTCGAACGTTTCAGGCCCATCATTGGAAGGTCGAATGGAATCTGTATCGTTGAATTTATTTCTCTCGAATCGAGTCTGGGATTATTAATTCGAGCCGAATCGAGGGTACTCCGTATTTTTGATAGAGGGAAGGAAAATCTTAATTCACTCCATTTACTTAATTTAATAGCCTCCCAAAGTTCTGGCCTTTTCTGTTAATTCTGAGACGGGTCGCAGAAACAGCGCGACCTATCCAGGAAAAAGACGGATGGAACGGGAGGGCAATATAAATTCTGATATCGACGATAGGCGAGCACTTGGCAGCGACGAGGCACAGGGTAGGACTTGCTTTCGCATAGTTTCGCGACCATTAATTAACCAAAGTTACGCGGGAGCATAGAACGCGGCAAGACAAAGAATCTTGTTTCCGGAAATAACTGAATGCCGTGTAGCTGGAGGCGTCGCAACGCGGACTTCCTCTTTCTCTACGTGCAAACTATGCAAGCGTGTGTCGTCGCTACTTAACACGTTTTTCTTAGAGATTTCTTCCCCCGCGTGTTTCGCGTCGCTTTACTTAATTAAGCGATTCCCGTTGTCTCGGTTTATTGCTCCGTTTTCGCTGCAAGCATCTCCCACGCGAGTAAAACAAAGACGAACATCTTGTCGGAGCGCGAGATACACTCTGCGAACAATTAAGCTGATCGAATCGGCGTCTTTGAAGTGCCGTGCGCGATAGAGGATCGCTGAAACGATTTTCGAGGTAATTAAACGTCGAGGACGAACCGACGAGTCAGTTCAAATGAAAATCCCTGAAAATAGCATTGTCAGTGCGTTGATTTCATCACGAAACCTTTGCACCGCTTCGCGCCCGAAAGGATCCCGGACAAAGGTCTTGTTTCCGAAAATAACTCGTCAAAGCGAGCTACAGTTATGCAAATACGAGGCCTGCACCTTCCCTTCGTAGATAAATTCATTTCGAAAGCAGCACGCGCCGAAGTGAATATTTTTCAAACTCCCGTACCAATTTGGCCGTAACCCGTTTCGCTACACGCTGTGCACGGCGAAAATATTTACGTAACGCAGACGAACGTGAATATTCGAAAGCGCAAAAATAATGGGTGAGATGTATCGAAATATTGCCGGATACGGGTATTCATCGATTTCCGTGTAACCAAAAATTCGCGCAGGAGCAACGTCCGTTTTTATTTCCGCTCCGTTAGAACTACAATATTTTCCCCCATGACAATTAGCGACATCGATAATTCTATTTTCGCAAACGATTCTTCCAAATCTTTACGCAACTCAATTTCACGCACCGATCGCCCTTACCTTGCCGCCCCTATTCCTCTCTCCTTGCACCTGCTCTGTCAAACATTGGCCCATCGTCTCGAGCACGCCACCATTACTCAATGACCAATGCGTCCCACGGCGAAAAAATCATTAAGAACGCTCGTCCATTAGCCAGTCTGCGTAAAGAAACGACGTGGTAAATGCGCAACAGGAACAACGAATATTGTCCTAGCCGCGATCGCGAATCATCCGCGTCTCGAGTGTCCCGGTGGCTCCACGTGACCAGGATATTATTCCTCTCTACGTGGGACAACCACGCCCGATCTTCGACACGACCAAAGGAATCGATAGTCTCGGGATCGCGCGATGGGAAACGATCCCCCGCGGACGGTATATCTGCTCGTTTCTTCCTGCATTCGCCCGCTGGAATGCGGCAAGAAAGTCGGCCTCCCCGCTCGGTATATCGTTCTTCATTCTTTATTTATGCCGCGACCGCTTTCGCGAGCCACATTACCGGCTCGATTTTTCAGCGGCAGGCTCCGTTGCTCGGGGATAAGAGAGATCGGTTTGGAAGTGCATATGTCGCGGTAGACCGACGATTTATTGGGCTCCTCGCGATGGGGTTGGCAATGTTTGGTACACACAGATGAGATCGTCGGAGAAACATTGTCGCGGTTATTGCTCCGGTGGTTGCAAATCGGGGTGAACGGTATCGTTGAAATATTTGCACTCGTATCTTGCGTCACACGGTTACCATAGAAATTGTTAGGAAATGTAAGTACATAATTGTTCACGTCGTTGAATGTGGAAAACGAATTCTGAATGCACCGTATTGCGCGTTTAGTTCGTTTACCGCAACACTTGTATACCTTGGACAATATCGTTTTTCTACGGCGCTTTCTCCTCGTTCTAGCATTAGATTTCCCCTCGGGCGATATTAAATGTACAATTAAGAAACGCCCTGCATTCGTTTTCGTTTGCAATCAGCCACCACCCCCCCTACAACCCCTCGCCCCCCTCACGCCACCACCCGTTTGTAACACGGCAGAAGGCATTTATACCGCCGTCGAATTTCTTCATCCGCCTTTTCGGCTCGCGGCCGCTTTATGAGCGCATCAAAAAATGATTAACACGAGCGTACTGGAAAAATAATTATCCGTTGGTTGGTACATGTCTGTTAACGCTTGCAGCCGTCTGCGAGCCGCCTTGAAGGATCTCGAGTTACGTAGGAGAGTTTGACGTTAATGAATAGTGGTAAACCGATCCAGAAATAATGATCCTCGAAATAGTCCGCAACGTCCGGTTGCCTACGCCGCTTTCCATCGTTCCCAACGGGAATCGCTCGTTTCCAGGTACACAGAACATCGTCCCTTCCTCACCTTTTGTTTCTTTTCATTTTCAGTTTCAACCATTCGGTTTCCCTCCCTCGTTCGCACTATTCTTCGTCCCTTTCACACCCCATGCTCCTTCGATGCTCGATCTACTAGTCGGCCAGGTATTTCGAGTTAACTGGCTCGATCGTGATTTCGAGATAGTGGCCGTCAATGAGGTTACGCTATCTTAGCCACCCTTTTCCAACGAGTCACTCTGATTAATGGGATTCCGCGCAAAAATTATTTCCAACTTCTCCCCCACCCCTAGCTTCCAACGAAACTCTCAGATCGCGATACTATCTAATCCACTCGCACCCTGCTCCAAACGCGATGCCCCAGGAAGTGGTGAGATTTTTGTAAACGTTTTGTCGGAGCGTGTCGAACACGATGGATTTTCAAGTTTCCACGATAGAGATCCATTAGATACGACGACCGGGTAAGGCTGCTACGAAAAACTCTCGTCCTACGCTACATCCATTAGTCACTTTCTCATTGAACCATCCTGTTTCCTCGAGGAAAATCAATCATAGCCAAACTGGCATAGTTTCGAGCGCTTGTTTCCCCGACACGAACAAAAGAACCCAATGCAAACTTCCATTCCGATGGAAAACCACGATTCACTTCGACGTTCATTTTTCAACCCCCAATTAAACGTTCATCGGGACCATCCATCCTCGACAAATCGACAAAGGGCCTCCTCTCCTCTTAACGAAAGAACCGAAACATTTACTCGCGTCCGAATAAAAGAAATCAACCTCGACGTAGGCAGTAAAGCTCTTTCAACACCCGCCGTTCCAATTTTCCAAATAAGAAATTACTACGAAACACAAAGGGCCGTGCCCGCGTTAAAGCATCCAACTCCCACAGGAAATCCCCCCCACCCGAAACGAAAAGAAAAAAAGAGAAGGCATCCCACATTAAAGGCCCGCTTGAAATTCCACCCCCGTGTTCACCGTGACAGCCATCCTCCCCCAGCATTTATCAAGAATATCGAAGATCTTGAGCCATTCGACAGGCTGTCCTCTCTCTCGAAATTCATTTTGCACGAGATTGCCGGGGTTAACGGACAGCGGCCGATGCGGACGAACCAGGGAAAAAGAAGCGCGAGGAAGGCACGGTGGTTTTCGGTTGGCTCGAAAATCGCTCCTCCTCGGCGTCGTGCGAGGCGTTCGCCGGGTTTCAATGCCGAAACGGCGGCCCTCACGTACCAACGTCATGGAATGAGACGCGTAAAAGATGAGAAGTCGGGGGCGTGGCGAGGTCTTGCCTGGACCTCTCGTCTTCCCTGCGGACTGAAGAGAGTTTGGCGTTTGCGGCGACGGTGAATTCGCGGTTATAAAGCTGATGCCGCGGTAAATCATTAACGGCTCTTCTGCCGGCTCCTTCGAAGACCAACCCCCACCCTCCCCCTATCCTCATCCTCATCCTCCTCCCACCTCCGGCCCCGTTCGTTTATTTTCTTATTAAAATTACACGGGCGATAGGGGCTCGAAGAGATAAAAATCCTTCAATCTGCGCGCACCACGTTCGTTGGCACGGTGCCCGTTATTCAATAATAAAACTGTAATGAAATGTCGCCGCGCGCGTACGTTCACCGCGGCGGCACAGCATCGGTCGGTTTTATTTTCCCACCGATCTGTCGCGGCAATATTTGCGATCACGCGGACCGCTGGAAAAGG
Source organism: Nomada fucata (assembly GCA_948146005.1). NCBI lineage: Eukaryota > Metazoa > Arthropoda > Insecta > Hymenoptera > Apidae > Nomada > Nomada fucata. The sequence continues at coordinate 3,093,293 of OX411277.1, read as the reverse complement.
GAGAAGTATCGGAGCCGCGGCGCGTAAAACGAATTTACGAGCAACTCGCGCGGCGTGCTTTCTGCAACAGCTTTCTATTAGACAATTTCACACCACTTTCAGCGTCAAATGAAGATTCCCCGCCGCGACAGACGATAGACGCGCTATCAGCTATCGTTGGTTAATAATCGCGACGAAGGAATCGTCGGATCCGGCCGTCGACGGCGGCATTCCTTCGGACGTCGCCTCGCCGTCTCCCGTTCGCTTGATCGTCGCTCGAGGAATCGCTTGACGCGCCGTGTCGGATAGACGCTCGCGAGCGAGCGAGCGAGCGAGCGTTCGCACGTCCTCGCGAATCTCGTAACCGAGAGGCGCTCGTAGGTGAATTCCTAAAGTCCCGATCGAACGGCTGCGAAACGTTTGGTCGCGTGTAAAACGTTCACCGGCAAAACGTACGTCGGCGCGCATGCAAATCCGCGTGCCAAGGTAATGAATCCTCCCGTGCACACGCGTAGGTGTGCCAACGCTCGAAGGACAAGGTGTTGCGGCTAAACGGTCAACAAGTCGGCCGGGCGTACGAGGATAAACGAAGGAAATTTCGGCACCTGTAGTTGCCGTTGGTCGGTTGACGCAGGCTGTCTCGATTCATACTCGCGCGTAACGGAGAGAGCGGAGGCGCGATCGCGAGCACAAACAGGGGCCGTCCACGTGTTTACACGGGGCTACGTCTGTCCCGTGCGAGAGAACCGTCAAGCAACCGGGTCTCGTTAATTAAGCGATTACGTCGGTACAGAATGTTCGGTTCCCCGTGAAATATCGCGGCGAGGGCCGGCCGGCTCGATCGATCGAGTATCCTCGGCGAATCGGGCCGGAGAAATATTTGCCCGGCCTGGAGAAATAATTGGGCCAATCCCTGTGTCCGTTTGTTGTCGACCCTTGTAGGCCCTTGGATCGTTCGCCGGATAAAAATTGGATTTCTCACTTTTGTCCCTTTCGCCACTTCCTGTTCGGCGTTGCCGGACGGCTTTCGAGACGCAGGGTAGCTCGTCGCCGGCGAGATCCGAAAGGATCGATTGTTTGGTTAGTTAAAAATTCAATTCGAAGGACGATGTTTCTTGGATAGCTGTATCATTGTAATTATTTGAGAAGAGGAGGAGGAAATTGCGAAACACCGAATCGGTCCTAGCGTCGCCAATTAATTCAAGCTTGCTGTTGGAATTGAAACAGGGAATGGGACGAAAAAACTATGCGCGACAATTTAAATGGGCTGGCACCGTCAGGAGCATCGTCGAGAGAAACCAGAATCAACATCCTGCACCGTGTACCCGTTTGTATTTCGTTCCGCAACCTTTCCACTCGATTTTCTGCTCTTCCTCCGATCTTCCTTTCCCTCTTCCCCGGGTTCCTCGTCTCTGGGGAGGCCGCTTACCTCCGCGAGACGTCTGACATCCACAGACCGGAGGTGCATCGCGGAGGAAGGACGCGGTGGAAGGACGAGCTTACACCGGGCTGAACGAGAAACCGGGCGGAAGATCGGTATCGCGATCTTGTTGGGCCGAATGAAGAAATGTAAACGCCAATTAAACATTTTATTGATATGCTTATGTCGTGTACAGACGTCTGTTTCTCTCCCCGTGCCCGTCTGCCCCCTGAACTGTGCCAACGGTGAAAGAGAGCGAGAGAGGGTGGGCGAATAGGAGGTGGAAGAGAGCTGGGAGGCAATCGGAGTAACGCACACGTTTCGCTGCGTTTCTCTGTGTGGAATGCACGAGCCCGAAGGGCAAGCTGCCCGTTGTCTCGAACCCTAGCCCGTTCGCTGTTTTCAGCTAATCCGCCGGAGAGGAAGAGATCGAGAGATCGAGATAGAATCGATTCCGTGGCGGTGACGAGCCCAGGGGACACTAATCGCCGCGAAGAAAGAGGATTTGCCGGACGTGTCGACTAAATGCTACGGGTTACTGTCTGTCGGGGATTAGCGAAAAACGGTCAGACCAATTAGCCAGATAACGTCGTTGCCCTGGCCACGGTATGGTCGAGTTACAGGTGATTCGATTCCTCGTTGGGGAAGTGGAAATTAAGTGGCGTCTTCGGCGATGTATGTATTATTTATTAGATTATTATTATTATTATTAGAGAATTATTAGAAATTTTTGTCTTGAACGATGTTCAAGATAATAGTTGAAAGATGTATACGTTATTATCCGAAAGGGGAGAGCTGTTTCAAGTACAAAAAAACCTTACACGATACATTACAATTTTTCGCGATCCTTTATCCCGTATTTTATCACAGTTAAGGCTGATTTTGAATAAAGTCATCTGCCACGAAAACGGTGGCTCCATTTTCCCAGCCAATCTATTTCACATGAAATCACGTTGCCTCTGGTTGAACGGCGATTACCACGACAGCCTGTACAATCCATCAGGATTCGTAATACGCGAACCTCTAATTTCCATCAGATTAATCATCCAGCCTACGAGGTGCATCTCGAAACGGCGAAACGTAAGCTAGCGTGTTTCCAAAAAAAAAAAAAAACAAAAAGGAAAAAAAACAAACCGCCGACCATAAAATTATCCTGCAATTTCCGCGCTTGCAACGCGAGTCAGGCAATGAAGCGGCGCGCGTTGCCTGCCAGTCAGCGGCAGCCAAACGATAATAATAATAGCTCAACGAAAAACCCGCAACAATGCCAACGTGACAGCGACGGCGGCCTTTCTGTAATTGGAGGATAAACTTTCCGCGGGATAATTAGACGCTGCCACCAGGAGCATTCACGGGGATACAAAATGTGCAACGTGAAATCGTGAAGGAGGGCGTCGAGCTACGTTTTACCGGATCGCGTGATGATCGAGAAACGCGTGCAAAGGTGAGAGTGTTCGGTGCACATTTCCCTTCCCTTCTCCTTATCCTTCGGGGAATTTAAGCTGCGCAAGAGAGGAGTATAGAAGGACGGGATACGACTTACACGTTGCTTTTTTCTGCCCGCCATAGAGTAATTGCAACCGCCACGCCCTTTCCCGTACCGAGGGCTACCGTTCCTACGTACTGCGAGACGTTTCAATTAACGAATTTCACGCGATCGTTGCCGTCTATTCTTTCCGTCTCTGTTCAGACCGTGCGGCGGCGTACGCGCGCGTACGGCGAAGCGCACAGAAGGCAAAGGAAGACCAGACGTCGTCAAACTTTCTTTGTTGACTTTCCTTTCTGAGCCACTTGACTGGCCCTCGCTAAATTTAATTCATTAATACCCGCCGAACTTTGATTCCGCCGCCCCGTCATCCGCGCTCCGTCGCTCCTCGGCTTTACTTTGTAACTCCGGAACGTACGCGAGAAGAAAATTGTCGGCTGCTACCGGGTGAAATTTCGAGAGCTATGAATACGGGAGAAAGGGCCGTCGAGGGGCGCGTCTTTGGGACGAAAAGTTTCGTATCGATGATATTTAAAATTTAGGGGTTGACAGTACTTTGATTATCAATCTGGCCGACAAGGTGGCAACTGTTTTAGCGAAGGAAATTCGGTGGCGATACCTCTCTGAGTTCTATCGAATCCTAAAGCTCTATGCCAGCGACGATTTCTACACTCCGGAATTCTCTAATAACTATATGCAAGAATTTCAGATCGTCTCAACGATAATCCCCGAGTTCCAGCGGCGATAAATCCTCTCGATCGCTAATTATCAAAAATCACAAGACCCATCACACCGACTTAGTAATATTCCGCGCAGCGCGACATAATTGTCTCGCAACAATCGCCGCGGTATCGACTATCATTTTCGGTTTAGGTCCGCCAACCGACATTCGTCGATCCGTATCGGCGACTGTATCGGATCTGCACGATCCGCGAGCGGAGGTTAGCTCGCGCGCTTCGATCCCGTGGCACCGGAAAAAAATATTACCGAGTAGCCGATTAAGATCGACCGCTCCTTTAACGGCATAATTGAGACGTGCCCGGCCCCGGAATCGCCGGCGAGATTTCAGATTTTGCGCTCGCCATGGGCGATGTATCCCGAAAAGCATTCACGCAACGCCATCATAAATACGTACCCCGTCCCCTCTCGTCTGTACGCGACCCTGCAACCGGCAGTCGAACCAATGTACGCACGTTCATCCGTGCCGCGTCTACTTATATAAACCGCGTATCCGCCAACCTCTTGTACACTCTCGCGAATTGCCTTTGCCCGAGCCGAATTAAACGCGTGCTCGTCCACCGATTCGCCGCGCACAGATGTCCACGGCCACCTCCGTGCACAGGTGATCGCCGCAACGAAACCAATGCACGGTCGAATCGAACGTACGAAACGCGGCCGTTTCCACGTGGACGCGGGCAGGTGTGCTGCACCGTGATCGCTCACGCACACGCGTCGCGAGGACCGCTCGTGCGCGCGCGGCGTGTTTAACAAGCTTGGCCCCGGGCCAGACGAAAACGTTGTTTTTCTCTTTCGCGTTAGCGAAAAGCCCATAAATATCCGTTAAGGTGTTAAGTTACCACCCATGGTACACGCTGCTTCGTTTCGCGGCTCCGCTAGGCTGGTACGCGTTCACGCGGCGCGTTAATAAAGAAAAAGAGAAAATATAGTACGCTGTCGGGCGTGCACGCCGCGTACACATCGGCGGCTAATCTGCGCTGAAATCGACGGCAGCCGAGAAAGTCGATTCGTACGCTCGTAATTCGCCGTGGTCCCGGGTTCGCACCTGTGAGGACGTTATCGTGCCTACGCCAGGGTCCTTTGCGAATCCCATTCGGACAGACTCTCCGAGCGAAATTGGCTCCCCGGTCGTGATAAAAACTACCAGATTCCCGTTCGTAAACCCCTTAATGGGGACGCGATCGCAATTTCCGTCTCCCTGCAGAGACAAATTTCTGCCGGGTGGATACAAATGGCGCTGGAACGGCACTTAAACGAGGCCCCGTCTAAGAATTCAGCGGGTGTGCGGGATGTTTATTCATGGACCTGCGAGCTGTTTCGGTTGCAACGCTCGTGGTTTATTAGGAAATTAGTGGATACTTATTCGGGGGAAGATTTACATTCCATTTGGAATCGTATTTGTGGGTTTTTGATTACCGAGCAGATTTGAATAATCGTTAATCATTGTAAAATAAAATGAATTTTGGTTAAACCTCGGGTGGCAGCAGAAAAATTTGTCGCGCCAAAATTACGCGACGTACGTAGCAATAGAAAACCCAAGAGCAAACTGTCAACGAACATTTCTTAATCGTAATAGTCCTCAAGACAGTAATACAAATGTCCAGACTTCGCGTTTACCCAGAAGGCGTTTGCAACTATTGTTCAAGCAACTCGCCCGTGGGCTTTCCAATTGAACCGGACTTTCCACACGAATCTAACTAAATCGTTTAACTTTAATCTGACGCAGAGACGGTACGTTCGCCTGCATTCGCAGAAGCGCGTACTCATTCAAGTTTCCCAAGGATGCACGGCGCACCCTTAATCTAGATCTCGGCAAGCGGACGTTCGCATCGTTTTGTTGCGGCATTCTGGCTCACCGCGATCCGATTCGGTAACTGGACATCCCCTTTGCTCGCCTCATTGTCGCCCGATTATCTACACTTTTCCACTATCGGTCTGACCGTGCCGGTCCGCTCGGTACCGTTATCTACAATGCTCTGTTATCTCCCATCATTTGGCTACGATGCATCGCTTTAAAGGTTACGAGCGCACGGTAGCCCGCCGAATCACGGTTTCTAATCCCTTCGCGGGAGATACGATGGTATCGTCTCTGTTACGATTATTATTAGGTACGCCGCCATCGCGGGACGATGTGCGGAATCGCTTGGAACGCGTCTGACCACCGGTCTGTTTCTACTGAAAACAGGTCGCTCGTGACTGGATTCACCTACGATAGTGGGTCACACGTTAATCTTATGGGAATACTTTATGCATATCCGTGTATGCGTCTCCGTTAGTTTATATCGTGTCGTGATGTTGAATATGAAGTTGGAAAGTGGATGTTTCATAAATTACAAGCCGTAGGAAACGATTTTTATTTTGCAGCGACTCGAGGTCTATCGAGTACCCGTTTTTATAAATGTAATAGTATCATTGTGCGGATTATTTTAATCGTTCTCGTGGCTGGTATTCGTAGGCAGATCAATGAAAGGTTCGACGCTCAAATTCGTATGCGTGGACGCAAAGAGTGGCAACTGTTGAGTCTAGCATCGTATTACCGGGCGATCGTGCAACAAATCCGAACGCTGCTACAATGTTGCGACGTTCACCGTAAAAAGTTTACTGCCCAATCGTACCAGCATAAATCCCGGCCAAATTCGAGACGTGACAAACGTCAAAATTTTATCGATAAACGATTCGATAAACGGTAATCAGAGACTTTCGCACAGCAACTAATTTCGAACGCACGGCGCCGATACATCATTCGATCGTGACTAAACGTCTCGTTCTGCTGCGCACACTCGCCAACGTCGCGTTCTTTATTACTATGCATCGTCGAAGCTAAAATACTCAGCGTTCTCATTGAAGCGCGAAATACGGCTCGCGTACCCCGACTAAATTCTCCGGCACACGTCCCCCGAACGATCATAAACAGCCATAATCGCGGGCGACTTTCGTTAAACGCCTAAAACCGGTCATAGCTCAGGCTCTACGAAAGCAGCCGTAACATCGACGGGGGTTAATCCGGCTCGTTGCTGGTTCCCGAGAGGCGCGCACGGGCCCCGGGGTAATTATTCGAGGGCCCGACGCGACATAATTTCAACGCGCCGCACGACCAGGACGGCACGCAAATCGCGTCTATCAGTTTACCCAGACGTATCGCAGCTTAAAGAGGGGCCGTATATAATTCGAGAGCGCGATAATAAGTCTTCGCCGGGCCCGTCATTGCCCATCGACCCCTTCATCAGGCCCTCCGTTTTCCCGTGGTCGCTCGTGCGCGTGAATTATCGCGAAACCCGCCGCGCCAAAGAACCGCAGATGGAATTCAACGATAGCAACGGGTTGCCCCCGCCGGCCAAGCGGATTAGACGAGGAAAATGCAACGCACGCGGGGTCCCTCTGGCACCCACCGTCCCGGAGAAAGAGCACTGTATTCGCCGGCGTCGTCCGCTGAGAAATGTTCATTGAAATCTTGTCCGGGATCCTCTCCCGCCGCGGACCGGACAGATAACGGAGGGACAGACGGCGCGTACACGTTCAAGGTAAAACGGAACAATTGATGATAGCGAACCGTCACGGACGCGGCGAGCTCGACAGACGCGTCAGCGGTGGGACCCTTGGTTGGGCCCTTTGCGGGGTTCCTCGCGACCACGAGGAGACGCGACCTCGACGGCCGCTCGACACGCGAGAAAAAGCCAGTCGATGGGTATCTCGATAGTTCGCGGCGCGGACGAAACCCTCGGTACGCTCGGCCCGGTGGCGAGAGCTTCGCGAAACCAAGCGTATTTGAACATTCTTAGAGGTATAAAGGTGAAAATTGACGGGGCGAATGGAGGCGATCCCTCACGGAGAACCATTGCCGGCTGGCAAGAAGAAAGGATCATCGCCCGCACCCCCGCTGGGCCAGGATTTTATACACCGGGGAGCACGAGAATTTATCCCCGCCGTTACCGTCCGGCGCGTTCGATTTTTTCCTATCTATCACGGAACCGTGCTGCTCCCTTTCGAGGGGGCAGCTCGCGCTCCCGAATGCGTTGCTATCGCCGCGATCTCGATCGGATCTCCGCCGCGTCCTTGTTCGCGGCCCTTTCCTCGCCTTCCGACCCCCTCTGCCCCTCGCCCCTGCCGCCCCTTTTCGCATCCGTCCCCGCGGAGGCAGAGAGACAGGCCTGAAAATCGGCACGGAACCCGCTCACAAAGAGCGGCTCGCGCGAAAGCGTCGGACCGCGTCCGTTTGGGACGCAGCGGCTCGAACGAATCGATGAAAAATAACACCTGTCCCGGTCCGGCTGCCAAGATCGTAAACGCGCCTCGATATATACGTAGGCGAAAGGGTGCCGGATAACCGGCGAGATCTGTACCGTGAACCTCTGCGAACGGGCGAGTTGAACGCGAAACATACCACGGCACCCCGGCGTACGTGTTACACGCACCACGCCGGTAACGGAGAGAGCGTCTCAGTTAGCAGCGCGGCCCCGCTTTGGTTTATAGCCGCGCGTCCGATGACAATGTCCACGCGGCTTTAAATTTCCCCCCCTCGCCCCCTACGGCCAGGCCAAGCAGACCGCACGGTTTCTTTTTTTGCCCTCGCATTATATCATATTCCATCCCTTCCGTCGCGCGTTCCTCCGGGTCGCGTCGCCGTGCTCCGCCTCCTTCACCTCCACCTTTTTCCTCCTCCGCAGCTTCTTTATCATCTGCCTCCCCCCCCCCTTCTTCCTCGTCCTCCTCCTCTTTCGCTTCCCCTTCTTCCTTCTTCGTTCTCCGTCCCCCTCGTCCCACGTCTATTCATCCGCGCTCTTTCACCCGCTTCTGCGGCCACTTATTCTTTCTTTCTTCTTTTCCTTTTCTCACCCCCTTTTCTCCCTTTGCTCTTACTTTATGCGTGCCGGTGCGTCGTCCCCCTCCGGCTGAACCCTGCCGCGTATAACTCGCGACGCGACGGACCGCGCGGCGCACCGGCGTGGAGAACGGATGTTTATGCACTGATAACTGACAGCACCCTGGCGCGGCAAGTCGGTACCGATATCCTCTGTCGCGACTCACCGCTGGTGCGGACCGCGGGCACCGGCCGGATCCGCAACGGGGCAGAGAATAACAACCTCTCCGCCAATTTGATACCGGCTAATTCATTCAGTCTCCGCGGCGAAATTACGGGCGTTATCGAAACGAAATTTCCGTCGCCCCGTTCGATCGTTCTGGTCGATTCGATTGGAGCAATTGTCAAGTAACGGTGCAAGTCGAATCCAAGGCGAGCTAGAACTCGCGGTGCCAGCGTTGAATGTTATTACCTCGAGACGCAGTACTGGAAATAATATCGAACGTGTTCGTTGATAACGCAAACCTGCTGCGATTAGCGGACGCCACGGAACCACTGGGTTGTGCCGTCGATTCGTGGAACGCAAACGTACAACTTTCGCGTGCTCGAATTACGCGGTCTGTGGCGCCACCGGTGCGTCGAGTTTCCAAGAAAATCAGTTCTTTTCTCTGTTCCCCGTGTATCAAGGCCTTCGTCGAAGGTGTGCCACCCCCCCCGTTCTAAAGGAACCAGCCCCACCGAGAGTTGGGGTGCAGAGGGCGATTTTACGATCGCGATCCGTTAATTCAACGGACTCGTAGCGCTGCTCGCCAAGCAGATTTACGGTGGTGCTTCGCGTGTTGCCCCCACGAACGAGCCTACGAGGCCTCACCGGGCCGGATCCTCCGGGCGAGGCTCGCCTCTTTCCATCGACCTGGCCGGCGCGTCGTCAAATCCGGTCTGGCTCGTTGCGCGGAGCGAAAGGCTCCTCCGTCTAGTATGACAAATGTTATCCCTGACAGTAAACGTCACTAGTTTAGGTGCGATGATTCACGGCCTGCCGGGCATAAACGGGCGCGAACACCTTCGCAGGGCCCGGGCGGAGGCAAGCACCGGCTTATTTTATTTGCGGCTTAATTTTATGCGCTGCTCCGGACGTTCCGCTTGCGCGTCGGAGGTTCAGGCCCAAGGGGGACGCGGTGGACGCGAGTGACAACGTTCCGGGAGGATTTATCGTTGCTACGATGCGTTCCGTAGATACGAACTATGAATGAGCTCGGTTCCCCTTTGGACACGGAGTGCCAGGTGGGCGGAAGGAGACGTTACCCAGTGAGTGTTCCGCTCGCGTGTTCGTTGGATTCGCGGGTCGCCCCATTGCCACGGCGCTGGGCCTCTTGGGGCCCTTGGGTATTGAAAAGTTCGCGGCGTTCGTTTCCACGGAAATGAGAATGAAATTCGCGGACGCTGTGTATGACGTCGGTTCCGAGTCGCGCGGAAACCAAGATAGTAGATTGCAGTCAACGCGCGAAACTATGATACGCTGCACGAATTTAGAATATTCGGATGTGGCGGATGTTCGTCTTCTATGAATTCGTTACGAGCGAAACCGACAATCGATCGTAGCCCTACGCGGTGAGAGAGATCGAATTGAAAACAGAAATACCTGTTCCAGGCTCGTGATAAGGTAAACAAGCGGACAATCGATCCGGTCGAATCGACGGAAATTACGGCAAGCCACGGGGACGTCTATCGAACGGGGCTCGGTATTGGGTCGAGGCACGGGGTTACGACAGGGACATTCAAAGGGAATTATGATGTCGTTTCACGAGCGTCTCGTGAAGTCGAAAGGGATTAAACCGCGGTTCGTCGTGGTCCAGCGTTCAGATCGATGAAAGGGATCAAAAGAACGGCCATAAAAGGTCCGATGCATCCTGACCGATCGGGCCGAAGAAATATTGAGAAATCTGTTACGATCGGACGGCTGCTCGTCTCCACGGCCGGGTTCACCTCCGCCAGGCGAATTCCTCTCGGCCCGTTTCGTTTTCGACGAAACGTCGGGTAACGCTGGACCCCCTCTTCTCGCGTTGATACCGGAACGCGTTGGACTATGTAGGACGACGGTGGAACGTCGCGTCACGCCTTGCGTCCACCATTGTTCCCATCCCGGATAGCTCGTTCACGATTGTCCAAATCGTGGGAGACGCTCCGACATCTGGGGAACTTGGACGTCGCCGCTTCGGCCTCGGAAGACTTGCCCTTGGTCCGGATAGCCCAGTCGATATCGATTATCTCGTCCCGACGGCCCGTTGTTGGGATTGAAAGCTCAATTATTACGCCAGGCGTGAGCCTCGACGAGTGAAAATTTCGTCTCTAAATTAGGTATTGTAAAGCGTTTGCTGGCGGATGATGGATGGGCCTCGATGGAATAGTTTGTTTATCGTTTCGTCCGCTATCCACGCGTATTCGAAATCGAAAGGGCGAATCGAGTAAGTATAACAGTAATTATCAACGGTGCCGGAAGGAACGTGGAGACGCAGATTGTAAACGATATCAAATTATTTTACCATCGTCCCGGCTGTCACGGTGCAGCCGCTTTCCCTAGGAGGCGGCGGCGGTGTCCCTCGATCACGGTCGTGGCGTGCTTTACGCCAGCCCGGATCCGCGCTACGAAATCACCCCGGTGACCCCCGGGTGCTCGTAAGAAATTCGAGGGCGTCGTAGCCGGTGCCTGGAAGCCGTTCGTTTCGTTGTCGTTGCGTCGTTTTGCGCGCTGGGCGCCGTATACCACCGCGGGTTCGTCCGCCGCTGGTTTCTCGTTTTCTCTCTCGGAGGGACATCAAATAAATCACGGACTATCGTCTCTCGCGGAACGTTTCGCGTCTGCCGGCTCCTTCGCCTCGGTTCCCCCCATGCCTCCCGAACGGGGGAACAATTTGAAATGGTTTCGTGCGCGAATTCAGAACTTATGGAATGCACTTTGAAGCAAGAACTCCGACGGGGAAATAGAGGGAGGCGGCGAGTGTAGCAGAAGGAACGGAAGAAGAAGACTCGGAGGAGGAGAAGGAAGGAGACGAAAGAGAAGACGAGGAGATCGTAGGATTCTCATGGAACATAGCCGGGGACGTTGCTTTCGTGGCGGTGCCAGTACGATAGAAACGTTCGGAATCTCGGTGACGTGATTATCTTTCCCATCGTTCGCCGCTTTTGCAATCTCGGTTAGATAATTACGCTATAAATCGCGCCGATGAATAGAGCCTCCCTCTCCGTGTATCGTGTTCAGGAACGTTGCAACGACCTTTTGTGTGTATGGTGCTCTTCTGGTTGTAACTCGCTGCACGCCCGGCGCGCAACACGGAGATCTAGCTTTTCCGCCGGACAACACGGGCGTTCGCCGTAGGAAAATTTTGACGGGAGAATGGAAGGCGTACCGCACTACGATATTACGATTCGCCCCGAACGAACCGTACAGCTTCCCCGCGGTGTCTTCCAAGATCTCCGCGATATACCGACTTCGCGATCGTTTTGATCCGTTCATTTCAGTTTTCGTCGATCCGATCAGCGGCCGTGGGAGATATTAATAACAACGACGGCCGGGCGAAGGAGTCTCGCCGGGAGAAACGAGCTCTACGCTCGCGCAGCATCTCTAATCGCGATCCCGTTTCTTTTTTCATGCGTCCTCCGCGTCTCGACGAGCCACGGAAAGGCGGTCGTAATGTCATTTCGCGCGTACAGCACCGCCGAGACGGTACCTCGGTTCAGGTGCGCGTCGGTTACGGCGAGCGGGAGGGAAAGCGAGGAGGAGACGCGCGAGCCGGACACGCGGGGACGAGAAAACGACGAGGATGATTCGATGCCGTGAGACGGACAGGAGAAAGACACCGCGGGACACGAAACAGGGTGGGTGGGGGAGGGGTGGTACGGGGGAGAATTCTTGAGGCAGGGGGGGCACCGAGGGAGAACGGGAAAGTGTAAAGGAGACGGAAGCAGAGGGAAGAGTACGCGTCGGCCGCGATGCCAGCCACGGAGAGAGGAGTGTACATTCGTTATCTGATCAGAAACTTAAGGCTACCTTGAATGAGATGAATGCCTTTACGTGTCTCTTGCACTTGCCTAGGCACATCCATTCGCCCTTTCATTTCAAGTGCTCCGCTGCCCTTTTGTGGGTGGCTGCCCTTTCTCCGAGGCCATCGCGGTGTACCCATCGCTCTTTCTGCCCCCTTCCTGCCGCGGACGGTCGCGCGTAATTTATCGCGTCCGCAAAAATTTCGTGGCCACGGATCTGTACGACCATTTCGCGCGATATCCTCCCCCCGCCCCGGACTTGATCGACGGTAGCTCTTTGCATCGTTGAGGGACCTCGCGCGCACCGCGACGGCGCGAAGCCTGACCCCGTAGCTGCTTTGTGGAACAATTGTAAGAAGATACGTTTCGGGGCAGACCGATTAGGCTAACATCAAATGGCAGGTTAAAAAATGTTCGCGAAATCTCCACCCTTCGTACGTGCCAAGTAAAGCGAGCTACGATTGCTCCTCCGTACAAGAATTTCATTGTCGTCGTAGACATCGGGTCAACGCTTCCCGATCCAGCGAACGATATATTGTAACAACTGTCACGATCGGACGATCTCGATCTACTTCCCCGGTGCTCAACGACACGCTCGACGACAGGTTGAAACGCGTGGAACGCGGCGAGGTGTCTCCAATTATATCGAAATGGAAGCTGATCAAGGTCCGGACGTGCGGGACGAAAGAAACGCCGGGACCGGGGGGTGTTGGGGGGGGGGGGTCTCCTCGAAGCGGTTCGCCGATCGGCACTAATTTAACGAGGTATAAATAAAGCCACGGGGCAGGGCAGAGCCACGGTGGAGGAAGCTGAGAAGACTTTGAGTAGCGTTCCAGAAGGGAGCCAGAGAGAGGTCGAATGAAGAAACTGACGGTGGAAGGGTGAAGGAGTGGAAGAAGCGTTCAAGCCTGCCGGCGAGTTAAAGGTGGTTGGACCGAAGGCTGGTTAGCTGTTTCAAAATGACAAGTTCATTTTATTAAGACGCCTTCAGCCGCATTATGGTCGTCACGTGTTATTCGCAGACCCGTAGCCGACCGATGCTACCCATATCCTCAGCTGCGCCAGCGTTGCAAGGGTGTATTCGTGCCTGTATATATATATATATATATGTAAAGGTATATGGAGGAGGAGTGGGACCAATGGTGACACGGACCATGAGCAGCGAACCCTGGAACACTGGGGAACGTATATGAGTGCCGAGTGTGAACGGATATGTCGCTTTCTTTGATGTCTCCGTTTCTCCCTAAGCGAGGAACGAACGCGACGAAGACGAGCACGACGACACTCTGGTCCCACCTTTTCTTTCTGCATTTTTTTTCTCCCGCGGCCCCTAGCCGAGGGAGAGAGAGCACGCTTCAATTCACCGGTCTTTTCGTTTCCTTTTTGAATAGCTGGGATCGGGGCATTGACGCTGTTACGGCATTGCACATGTTCCTTTTAGCGAACGGATATAATCTTGGGAAATAATGGAAATTTCCCTATCGGTCAAATTGATCTGCAGTCATAGTCAGGCATTTGCTTATTACTATTTAGTATTTTATTGTGCCCGATCGTTGTAGAAACAATTTGGAACACAGCCTATAAATACACGCGGGCTTTCTTTTCTCCTGCGATATCGGAACAAGAAACATTCCTACCGTCAGCCAGCAACTCAGCTCTCTCCTCGTTCAGCTAGTTCCCGTTGTTCCTCCTCTATCCCGTGGTCCTCTTCGACATCGTCTTGGCCACTCGCACAGAAGGGGTCCTCTGACTCCACTTGTATCAGATCGAATCGGAGGAGCACCTTCTCCTCTGCTCGTAGGAGAACAGAGTAGTCTTGCCTTCGGCCGGAACACAAGCAACGTGCCACGATAATTCTCGTGTGTATCGGCTAGGTCATTGTGTTTCGTTTGCTCAAGACTCTTTTGAAACGCGATAATTCCCGTTGATAGTACTGTTACGTAAGGGCCTGATTGAATTGCTTTGGATTCTACCGAGACTCTGATGTATTTCGATGGACGACATCTTCTACTCTATCTTCATCCCAATTCTCTCACACTTTTTAGTACAATTATCAGTTTGATGAGCATGTGGAAAATCATTGGTCAAAAGTTCAAGTACTTTTAAAATATCGAGAGTGATATTTGTTTTTAACGTTACGCTCTCTCCTCCTGATTCTAACACATTTCCATTTCATCTTATATTACCATCGATATCTGTAAAGTTTACTCACGAATTACCCTCGGGGTATTTCTAGTCTAGTATTTCTAGTCTTCTATTTCATCATCTCTCGTTGACCATTTCTTTTGTCCACCGTTACGCCTCCGCGCCCTTTCCGGTTCCACGCGCAGTAAAGTCCATTGATAAAAACGTCGAGCAGAAATATCGAACGGAACTTGCGTCTGTCCAGTTTAATTAAGAAGGCTGAAAAGCTGCAATTAAGGCCGCAATTAAGAATCAGCCAGCTTATCTCTATCGCGAGGCCTCCGTCCTAAAACCTTCCTTATCGCGAGTCGACGTTCAGCCGACATCGAAATGCCCCACAAATTACTCCATCGACTAGAGTCCCCCATTCAAATTGCAGAAAGCGAACCTCGCTCGCTTCGGATGCCGCCCGTGAATCGTCGATCCCGAGAATCGTCCGCGCGGCCCGACTTCTTTGTCGCGTCGATTGCGCTACTGACGACCGAGGCTCGTTGCGGCCGTTCACGTGTGCAAGTCTGTTACGCGAAACGACCGCGACGTCTGGCTATCGCTGCACGATACGAATATTAATTAAGAACGATCGCATCGGTGACCGTCACCGGGCAACTAATTAGCGGGCAGGACGTTACGTGGCCCGCGGGTACGCGCGGACACGAGCAGAAAAGGGAAACCGAGCGGCACTCGAAGCTCTCAATAAGCCGGCTAATTAATTATCCAACGTCGTCGCGATTTTCCGTTCGTGTCGTGTACAGAGGACAGTGGTATCCGCGGGTACAGCGTCGGAATCCGAGTCGTCCCATTCGCCTCCGTGACTTTCGCCTCGGCCGCGATCCAACCGAGTCCACCACCACCCCCCCAACCCCAGGCGCAATTTTCACCGACGGCCGTGAAATCATTGTCATTTCGCCCGACGAAACCGGTTTCCCCGCGCGGTTCTAACGCGACAGCGAAGAAACGACGCGACTAATGCATCGTCCGGCTCGTTTTCGTTTTTCTACTCGGCCGGAACCGTGTAACGCACATCGAGCGCGAGATCGGGCGTCGTTTGTCTGGAAAATCGGCTCGATCAACTATCGCCCGGTGGTGTTCCGCGGGGTGAGGTGTCGCGCTTGTTTTTGTCCCTCCTTTCCTCTATTGAACGCGTGGACTTATTTATGAATGGAAGTCGAGCTTCTAGTTCGATATCGTGGAATGTTATTATGGAGATTATTCGTTCATTCGAATTGGACGTTAAGTCACGCTACGAGACTCCATAAATTTAGGATGGAATAGAAATTTCGTAATGCCAGAGGCGAACGAGAAATCAATTATTTTCAGCAAACAAGCGATAACGTTACTTAACAATCCCTCCAGTGGAAGTTAAAGTTCCATCGGACTATTTCCGATAACAATGCCCCTGAATACTCGACTTGTTACGATACGTATCCAACCTCAACTACCAACTATTTCTAATTCGACCGTTCACTTCTGGCGCACCGAGCCGCGCGTACGCAAGCGTACCCCACCTGGTGCGCGGCCGCTATATTCATAAATCGTTCCTGTCATTCATACCGCAACATCAAACCCCTTTATCCCCAATTTCCTTTGACAATTCAATAACGGATAGATTCGTCTCAATTCAATCGTTCGCGACCGACCGCACAACAGCCAACGGACAGCTCGTGCATTAGCGCGCTTACCTGCAGCGTCCGCTTTTCTGCCCCGTGCTCGAGACGTTCCTCGTTTAGGGATGCGTTGGTGCGCGCAGGTGTGGGCGTGATCACCTGCCCCGGAGAACATTCGCCCCCCTGCTGGTCCACCGGGCACCGGTATTCCGTTCGGTATTTCGTCGACGCGCCGGGCTTAATTTCGCAACTCGGGCTTTCCATCCCCGCCGCGAAATTCTGGCGCGAGCTAAGCCAGCGGGAATGTTTTCCCGTTCGTTCGGAATGCTTGGCACGGTGTTAACCCTCGACCCGTAGGCCGGGTTTAAAATAATCCTCTCTGTCGCTCCGGAATGTTGGTGCACGATCAATTACATCAATTGATTATTTTGGGCCGACCGAAATTAATCGTCCCGTTCGGCGCTGCGCGGTTCGTTCGATCGCGCATCACTTTTCTATCCCCCTGTTGCGAGAATTTTTTTGCACGTTCGCGTATCGCAACGGTAGAGAACCAGTGACGCGTTCGTGTATTTTATTAATGTCGCAATGGAAAATACGACGCCGGGTCCCCGATTCGGTCCCCGATTCGGTCCCCGATTAATAAATACTTCGCGGCACGCATCACGCGAGATTCTTCGATGACTTCGATGTCCGCGGGTCGAGGATTCGTTTAATCGATTCGAACGGCGTGCCCGTTAATTGCGACGGTCGAACCCGCTCGTTTGCAGCCGAGAAATTATCGGTCCGGCGAAAGGTGACGAACACTCGGATGCACATTTTATTAACCATTCGGGGGAATATCGGCGCACCGTTTCTTCGACGATCGTTCAATAATTCATGAACGGTCCTCCTCGCGATGGTTACCGTTCGCCGTCTCGGAGAGCAGGAGTTACGAGTCGTCGTTACCTCTCCGACAGACTGCAACCGCTTCCGATTCACGCGAGACGTTCTCGCGTCCATCCAGCCGACGCGGCCTTTTTTCCTCCTTAAACGGCAGAAACGCGTAACGACGCAGCGGCTATCGAGCGATTGGGCACAGAGGCGCTGACCTGTCGTTTGCATGAATTTTCGCGTGCCTCCAGGATCGCGTGAACCGTCGATCAACCATCGCGATCCATCCTTCCTTCCTTCGTTCTCCTACGATTCCCATTTTTTCTTCTCTGCGTTCGCCCCGAACGCCCCGAGCTCTCTTGGCCGTTCCTTTGAGTTTGCTTTCGCCGTTACGACGCTTCTCCAGTCACCGGATCGAACGAGAGAAACCGTGACCACACAATTAGCGAAATTGCTAATTTACAGGCTTTTTAATCAAATTAATGAGGGGGTAGGCGCGCACATTTATGCCCCCGTCCAGTTATTTATGGTTTATGGCAATTGCCCAAAACGGAGCCGCTGTTCTCTACGAAGGGGCGGCCTCCACACCAATCTTTACCTTCTGGACGAGCGGCTTTTTTCTTTTGCGACCCGGCGTGCACCTTTCTTTCCCGTCTCCCGTTTCTCTTCCTCCCTCGGCGTCCTTCGTGGACATCGGTCACGGTGGCCCCGTGGCTGTCTAATTAACGGCGCGTCCGCGAACCGAGGAGAGGAAGATTCTCTCCGACTGCGCGTTTTTTATGCTCCTTTTTCTTCACGATCGACGCTTGCCAAAGGGCCGCGAGGATCCGCGGACGCTTCACCGAAGGACGTGCAATGTCTGCTGAAATTATCGGCCGTCTATTCGAACGGTCTCGACTAATTGTCAAAGTGGTCGAATCGCTCGACGTCATTTGTTTCCCCGCTACTGTCTTTTCCCTTCGTTTTTTCCTTTCTTCCTTTCGGGTTACTCCGGTTTCATTCTCCGTCGCACAGGTAGTTAAGACGAATATGAATTTACTTCTTAAGGTAAATAGCAGCCGAGCCTATAACGGGAAGTTAAGAGGGACTTTCTTAGGAACCATAAACCGAAACCTTTGAACAAGTCATGAATATTCAGGCGGGCATTTCGTTCCGAGACAGGGTTACAAATTCGATTTATTTTTGCCCGTTAAAGCGGCCACCTCGGCCGGCCCGTCACGAAGACTGTTATTAACGTTGCCTCGCGCCCGGCTGGATGCCAAAATATCGAGCAACGGGAGGAAGGCAGAAAGCGGTGTAAAACATTTTTCATAGAAACGCAACAGCACGGAAGCGTTGCCGAGGCGTTGGCCCGTCTGGTGCCCCGTTTCTTCGTCCGCTTGTAACACCGTCCCCGCAGGAAACAACAATCCTCACCGCGAACCGTGTAATTCTTTCGTCTGTTCACTTTTATCTCGCGCTCTTCCATCCGCTCTTTACATCTCTCGCGGATCTGCGCGACGATTTCCGATCGTAACCACCGTTCGACGAACAACCCGGTGTGTCCCAGCCGCGTAGAAGATTTCCTGGCTCGCGCCTCTTTTTATCGTCGTCCCGCAAGAACGTCCAGGTTCAGCGTATATTCGTTCGTATAGCGGTATATACACGTCGCTGAATGCACCGCGCGGATGCCCAGCGTGGCAGCTAAAGGCCTTCCTCGCGGCAGAGAACGATCTTTCCAGGGATGGATCAACGACCTCCGACATGGATGCCTATCTACGGACAAGCGAGCCAGCATCGATACATCCGAGGGGGCAGCGGGTACCGGCCGAACGATGGAAGAAGAATGGGTCGTGGAAGTCGTTTAGACGACAACAACGTTTATGAGAATTGCGAGGAGTGCAGGGGGGGAGGGCGGGCAAATAATATAATATTATGGCTTAATACGATCTACGATCGTTGTATTTCATGGCAGGGCACGGACAGTCGGTTCAGGGAGGAATGAAATGCACGAGCAATCGTAGCAGCGCGAAGTTACCTCGGTTCTGGAGACGAACGGTTGGCGATATTGTTGATAACGGGGCGGGGGCAAGATTTTAGATCGAGTGAAACGTTTCGAAGACGTGGAATTCTATGCGTCGCGGCGCGAGAAATGTTACCCGTACGATCCGGCTCGCTCGGTGGTTCGCTGTTAATGTAAACGTCATCTGTCGCGCGACGTCGTTACGCGAGGCCCTTTGTCAAATTTATCGAGGAACGACGTTGAAGCGAGCAAGGAATTAAACGGTTGTCGTTGTGAGCATCGGTGGGGGAAAGAAAAACGTGAATCGCGTTACCCGCCGTTAAGACCTGCGCTCTCCAGCATACATCCAGGATAATTTTCTCGTCGCTCGACTCCCCCTGCCTCCCCGACGAGGAGCACCGCGTTAAATACCTCGAGAACGTTCGACCCGATAAATAATTCACCTACGCCCGCTACAAGTATCCGCCTTCGAAATCGAGAGTCAGATTTCCACCACCCCCGAACACTCTACGCCCCATCGGTCAAGACCATTCATCCCCCCGAAGTCAGCCCTGCCTCGCATAAAAGATCGAACCGGCCTGAAAGCAGAACGCTAGACTGTACACGGTATGCAACCAAAAGGGTCGGCGCGTTCGAGACGAGAGGGTGAAACGGGCGCGGCCGAACAGACGAAAGGAAGGAAACGCTCTTTACTCCGCGTGGACCGTGCTGAGCTTTGATGTACTGTCAGCCAGACATCGTAAACGCATTAGTTGACTGTATACGGCGGGCCGTTCCTAAGGCCGATGCACGATTCCGTTATAGACGTTCCACCTATCCGTCGCGCGTGTTCGTGCACGCGAGAGAAACGCGAACCTCCCGCGCCGGTTCGTTGGAACGACGGAGACGCGAACGGACGGGCACAATGAATAGAGACGAGCACTCGACCGCGGTGATACAAGGTGATGCCTAGAGAGAGCGCATGAGCCTCGCGTGTACAGCTGGGAACACCACGAAGAACGTTGGCCGAACACAAGAGGTGATCGATGTCGGCCTTTAACGCGGCCGGAATCGTGAAGAATGTTTGCCTAACAAGGCAAACACGGGCCCGGCAATGGCGATACGGTCGCGAAGCATTGTCGGGGAAAACGAGCGACACAACGCGGGTGTATCGACGCCGGATATCAGACGGGACGACCCCGTCGAGCGCCGCGTGAAACTGACTCGCCACAACGGTGAGACGTCAATCAAATCTTCGACCCGGCGCTTCTCGCCTCGTTAATGGGTACTCGATAAATTGGTTAGAAATTTTGGTGGATAGATGCCGGTCGTAGATAGCCCGCGACGAGGTTCCTTCACGGCGCGAGAGACGGCGAACGACGACGAGGACGAGGTCGGTCGTGCGAGTGTTACACAGATGCGCGCAGGTAAATCGTACGCTGGGTTCATCGGGGCATACGCGAGAGCGAAACAAAAAGAAAAAAGAATCAAGACGGGCCTGTGTGATTCACCAAGGGAAATCGTCTCTACAGTTAGCCACGGCAACGCTGAGTCAGAACATCACCGTGCAACTCCGCGATACGTCCGGATTCCACGTTCCAAACGTAATTGTCGATCGATTCGTCCGGACACCGCGACGAGCCCAACGGTGTACCATCGAAAGGATGGCACCCGGGTGCGACGCGTGCATCACCGTGTACGTCGGACGTACCGACGCGTCGTCGATCATTTCGCGCGTTGCGACACCGCTGTCGACTCGTTCGCCGCGTTTCCCAAAGACCGGTCGATGGAAAGTCCCGACGATGCCCGCTCGTTCGACTGGTTAGACCGCGGCGGACCCGGGGATCCCGCGTCCCCGACGTGATTCATCGCGCGAAACTCTGCAGGGCTACGCGGGACCGACGCAGCCGGCGTGAAAGGTGCGAGTGCCCAAAGATGTTCATTGTTGGAAAACGGTTGGCAGGCGGGCGCGGCAAAAATCCTGACGATCCGTTAGCGGAACGCTCGTTCCCGGCGTTAAAACGTCACCGGTCGGCAGGAGGCAGAGGGAGGAGAGAACGAGAGAAAACGCGATACGAATCGTTGTGGCTGAGTTACGGCCGACCTGCAGCGACCTCGGATTATGAGGGTTATTGCCTGCGCGAGTATACTAATTAGCGCGAATATATACTATGCGTCTTACGGTAAATGCCGACGAGTATTTTCGCGTGATCCGCCGAACGTGTACCGAACTTAATGCACGTGACGCGACTCTATGCAATCTCGATCGTTCCCTCGTCATTCCCAGCCGGCGAGAGAAATTGTTCGGCTCTTTTTTTTTTTTTTGACGGCATTTCCCTCGCCCGCCCTTCGATCGCTGCTGTGCGCGATTCGCGCATGCCGTACGAGACGGACCTGAGAAAGATTGGTCGCGACAGGTAACACGGAAACGGAGCCACGCTACGTTCTACCTTAGCCCGCTAAGAGCCGTAATTACGCTTCGAGATTTTACTTCGTACAGCCGAAGCGGCTTTGAAGTTGCAGGATTTCCAACGACGCGGCAATTTTACGGGCAACACGGGCGTATTATTGCGTTCGGGTATCGGGGTCGTGGCTGATTAATTTAAAACGGTCACGCCGAGTACGGATTAATATGGGAGAGTTATGCGAGGAACGGATCCACGAACGGACGGCCCATCGAGTCGCTGAAGCGCCGCGATATTTAAGGTATCTCTGCACTCCCTGAGAAAGTAGTTGACTCGCGCGTCGCTTCTGTACGTTAGAAACGCCATTACGCCATAACTCACGGCTTAATCTCGTGCGTTTCTCATGCTGTTCGAGATACGTACTCGCGCTTCCGCTGGTAACACCGGTACACGCCCGAGCCACGGGAATGGTTTGTTATAGAAACTTGACGAATGTAACTACGGTAATTGTCCGCCCGATTACTCCTTATAAAATAATCGTTCCCAGCTGACGAGATACTTGCAGCTTCCTTGGGCGACCTCGGTCGACCTCAATGTAAAATCGCGGTGCCGCCGTCCAAGCGACAATTAAAAACAGTAAATCCTCGTTCCTCGATGCAGACGAAACTTCTGCGTTCCACCAAATCACTGGTGGCTCGACCTTTCCAACGAACGTTAAAAACTGATAAGCGGCGTGAATCTGCTTTGATAACGAAAAACTTCCCATCGAAGGCCGTCCTTTCAGTCTATCGGGGCTCGACTACGCTTGTCTCGCACCTGCCAGAAAAAGCATCCAACAAATATGACGCGCAGCGTGGCGCACGCAATCAGAATCAAGAAATTCCCCCGCGATAGACACACGTACGTACGGATCCGTCCACGGTGTCTACAGGTGGTCGGTACTGTCATGCCCAGCGGACCGGTTCGAGATCTCAGGCCCGTGTCTTCCTTTCCTCTGTTCGCCATAACGGTCCACCATGGGCGCATCCAGGAGGCACCGCGAGGAAACGCAATACCTAGCGGAGGCTGCTCAAGCAGCCGCCTCCTGACGTCGGGACCGCGGGCTGCTGGTCGCTTCTGCTATCCTGCCTACCGCGACGGTACCGTTTAATATGGCAGCGAACTCGCCGGAGACACTGACAGATCTCGGCAATTAATAAAACGTTTCCCTGCTTATTGTCGTGCGGCTACTCGGTTATGCTCCGTGGGCTACCCTTTTCACTGCTACCCCCAGCCTCCCCTGGGTTCCCCGTCCGCGCCATCTCCTTCACGATCTCGTACCGCGACCGTTCCTACGAACGACCGGGCAGAGAGCGGACCAACGCAACCGGAGGAAGCAGCGGCACCGGCCCCACCGTTCTCAATGGACGCGTATTAATTGGGCCTCGGCCAAGACTTGGCACTAGTGGATGTCCTCGTGTCGAGTTTCCACCGCGGCGATTGTTGCTGCCCCCGTCCGACGAGATAACGACTAAGCCTGTCGGGTCCTTCGCTACCGCGGGACCTCCTAGGTTTACGAGATCGGCCGTGCTACCGTCGCGTCGTGTCTCCCGGCCGCGACATCACCGTAGGATCGAAGAGAATCACGCTCGAATGAAAAATTTCCGGGGATCCGGGCGCCGCGGTCGCGCCTAGGCGAACATTGTCGTGCAGCTCGGGGGAAACGATACAATCTTCGACGTTGCTGGATGTTATTAAAGAAGCCTTCGGGAGGTTTGGTCCGCGGCCGGACGCCCCGCGTGACGGGATTAACAACCGGAGAGCGCAGTCATGACGGACGCTTTTGTCTGGATTGTATCTTCTGATGGCTAGATGTACGGGGCAGCAGGTAGTTTGTCCGTGGCACGATTCGCTCGGGTAATGGCCGGAGACGTGGCCCGATCGGGATCGGTGAGAGTTCACGATTACGATCGGTGAAATTCGAAAAAGCACGATGAATTATGGCGGACGATCCACGAGATCTTTGCAACAGCTCGTTGCCCCTCCACGCGTTTTAACTCGTTGTCGCTTCTGGCAGTCGATGAGGCGCCAGTGGTTACGTCTGATTCGTCTCGCGAGGCACGCAACGATCGCGGAAATGACGGAAATCGCGATGCAATGATCTGCCGGCTTTGAGTACCGTCGCGCGACAACCGCTAACAGTTCGACGTCGTGGCGAGGCTGCTGAACCTCGATAAAACACGCTCCGAGTCTAACGGCCGCGTTCAATGCCGCAATAATGTATCAAAAACTAGATAGCTCGTTTCAAACTGGATCTCCGTCTTACGCTTCATCTCCGCGCCACTTTTTGATCCTAATACCAGTTTATTCGGTCCGCGTAAAAACAGCCCGACGGATAATCGAAATCGTGCCTACCTCCGCGAATGTCCGAGCATAAAATAATAGTCGATCGATCGTACCGCTACCGTGGCACCACCCCCCCTACCAGCCCCACCGTTTCGAGACATCGTTCCACGGTTTTCGTGGCGGGCAATTATCGCGAACGTTCCGTGACGAAGTCCCGGTTTCCGCGATCTCCGGGGGGACAACCTGACGGAATGTCACGGACTTCTGTGAAGCATTTCGCGGCCACGATCGCGGTCGACGCCGCGGCCGCGCTCCCTTTTTTTTATCCGCGTCGTACGAACGACCGGCTGTGCAGGAAAAATCGGGCGTTCGTCGAGCAAGAACCGCGAAACGGGTTATTATTACGCCGTTACCGGCGATTCGTTTTTGCCGGTGGAAGCCACTGAAAGTCGTGGCAGACTGGTGCTTCTTGGACGGCGAAGCTATCCGAGACGTACCCCGGCTGCACCCGAATATAGATCAAAGATCCGATCCTGCTTTACGATCGTCGTTCCTCGACGTTCCGCTCGTGCCTTCGACCGTACACCTCGCCCTTTGCTATACCG
Organism: Nomada fucata; assembly: GCA_948146005.1. Taxonomy (NCBI): domain Eukaryota; kingdom Metazoa; phylum Arthropoda; class Insecta; order Hymenoptera; family Apidae; genus Nomada; species Nomada fucata. The sequence continues at coordinate 3,068,857 of OX411277.1, read as the reverse complement.
CGGACGGCAAAGTAAACGGTATTAGCTATCAGAAGCTGGGCGAGCTCGCGCGACAGTTAACTTCCCTCTCGTCCGCGAATGAGGGATTCTCGTTTTCTCGTCAACGTTTAACGCTTGAGCGTCGGAACGGACGGCCGTCTCGCCGTGGTCTCGCCGTGGTCTCGCCGTGGGATCGTGTTCTCGGACGATCGTGGGATAGTTTTATTTAGTCCTGACACTTGAACAGAATAGCTCATTGGGTCATAACGAAACGCTCTTCGACGACGACTTGGGAGATAAAGTGTGCCCGTCGTGTTTAGGTTCGTGCGAGCGCTTTTAAACTTGCTGCGCCGTGTCAAACGCGAGAGGAACACGATTCACCGATTTATAACTACGGTGTAGTATTCAAATAAATGTTCCCCCCACCCCAAACTTCAAATAAAATAAGGTACCGCGTGCCCTGCTTTACTCGAGGATATCGTAGAACGGTTAAATAGAATTTACCGCTGTCGCGTAATTGTTTTAAACAAACGAATGCCACGGCGTCGACACTCGAGAATTTGCTCCCCTTTAATAGGGCGTCGTCCGCTTCTCGTTCCGCCTGGCCGTTTTTTTAAGGAACGAGTCGATGAATGAAACCCCGTGTCATTAACCGGCTAAATATTCGCGATGCTGAACGCGGCAAGTGGGCGTGAAGTGGAAGATTCATTTCGCAAAGGGACGAGGAGAGGGCCGCGAAACAGCGGGATGAAGAAATTCCAAAGTTAAGGAGATAACGAAGACGAACACGTCGGCCGCACGGTTCGGCCTGTACGATGTTTCGGGGGATTCTTTCATCTTGTTGCAGCGCGGGTCTCGATACTGCTATCAGTACGCGGAAATCTTCGTGTTCCGTCCCGCTGGTAATTCGTTTTCCCGGCTCTACTCCCGATATTATGCCGATTTATACGTGTCCCCGGCTCGAATGTCCTTTATCAGGCCCGTTCGATCGGATACCCAGCCGCCATTATCAACGATATTCCGGCTAACGATTGCACTAAGTCGCGCCCGGCCGACAGCTTGACCGGTTTATAAATTTCGCCAACGACGTTATTACGCGCCTAAACGAACAGCAACGATGGCCGTCCACGAAGGAAGGATACTCGAAGGGAAACCGCGTTGCCCTCGACCGTTGATTCACTTTCGCACCTGCATGGGGGGATGCTTTATTTAAGGACGTTTCAATTGCACGCGATTTGCATACGCGTTTCCACTATTCTTCAACCTCTCGCTTGAAGTTAATTAACGTATTTTCTTAATAGCCGTTCTTTCTATTAAACGTTCGGAAAATACGTTTCATTTCGCTTTGCGGTGAAATGCGGAATGCGTTCTACCGAAACGGAACAATAGATAACAAGAATATATTAGCGATAAAGTAAGCTCCTAACGAGACCAACGGAGACATCGATCAAAATCGTACAGACATCCCTGAAAAATAAGGATATCGCCCAACCTACGCAGCCGAACGCAAAAGTTCCAGCGCCGAATGCCAGACAACGACCCCCGTCGGTCGCGGGGAGCGAAATCGACGGAGGATCCGCTCGAAACACCGAGTTGGAGAAAAAAATTAAGGGAATACGTGGCGATGGTAGAAAGGGGAGACAGAGAGGCGGGGGCAGCTGACCTGGACGCCGGTTCATTTCGAGTTCGGGATTCGGGAATTGGTTATGAATAATGCAAACGTTCGCCGAGCGTTCGCCAACCGGCTGGAGATCGAATCCGCGCCGGTCAAACGGAGGTTCCGGGTGAGAGGGCTAACTCTGACTTTAAAACGCGAAACAACGACGATGACGACGATCGGCCGGGTCCACTGTTCCGGTTCCCTCGAACGGTACTCACCTCCCTGCGGATCCCGACGTACCGCGGGATAGTTATCCGGAGAAATAACCACGAGGGCTCGCGGGCCCCGCGACGACATCGTGTTTCGCCGAAATACTTTTCGGTGCCGCATGAATAATGCATCTGTATCGCGCACTTGGCAGCCCCCCTTTCCAGCATACATCAGCCGTGTAACGAGGATTCAAAGCGTATTTCCGTTTGCGAAAAGCGTCGTTGATAAAACGACGTCGGTCAGCCGGCAGAGTTATACGCGCGCGTGCTGTCCCTCGACGAGGAACTGACGCATTCTCGTGGACTGCCGGCTCGACGCGAGCTCTGAATTATATACGGATCCTTCTGAATGGGAAATAAATATTCTCGCTGTTTCACGAATTGACTTCCTTGCGGATCCCTACCGTGCGTTACTCGCGATTTGTCTACGCGGCCTGTCTTCGAATGCGAACGTCTGTTTATTTGCTGCCACGGTTAAAAACGATTTGATAATTGTGCATCACAGATTATTCGCCGCACGAAGCTTCGGGAAATTTGTATAATATTAATATTAATGCTCGTTCCGCGCGGTCAACGAATCACAATCCACCTGCTGGTTCTAAACCGACAATTTTCAGCCCCCTCCTCCTCGAACTATATTTCCTCCTATTCGCTTCCTCTATTCATCACAGAAATAACGAACGCAACGAATCGCTCCACTTATTCCTTCAGAAAACCCACTAACCATCCAAATATTATCGCAAGGGCGGACAGTTCAGCCAATTCGGCTGCGATCTGCAGTCGAAAAAAAGTCCGGACGAACGGTCGAACCGTTTAATACACAAACGGACACGAGGCACGGGCTTCGTGGCACGAGCCGCCATGATTTGCCACCCTAATCGCGCACAAGTCAGGGAGGGTGAACACGCCGTTCGATATCCCGTCCCGCAGATGTTTTCCTTGGCCGGCGTTTCGTCGAGGGCAATTTCGCGGCGATACGTTTGCCTTTCGTACGCCCTGCTGACCAACCATTTGACTTGCGGCCTCGTCGTCGCCGGTGGACCGCGCTTTGTGCACATCTGCGTCGACCGGTCCAAGGCTCGACACGGCCGTGATACATGTTGGATTAGCCCTCAGGCTTGTTAAGCATTGGGGACAAAGCAGAGGAAGTCGTCTATCTGCCCACGGTTATTTCTCATTATGCGTCGATGAGTATCGCCGCGCGCGCTGCGACGATTGCACTGCGACGATACGAGAAATTTATTGCGCGACTGTGCGCACACGCGCGGTTGGCCCGATTTATCCGTCGAGGGCTCGATAAGGGGGACGGTGTCAGGACACGGGTAAAAATATTGAAGAGAATCGTGCAAACATCGGAAATCGTCCAACAATTGAAGATCTTCATTTATGGAAGAAAAGCGACGATCCTTCGACAGAAATTCTCTCGACGGAGAGCCGATGTACGTTCAAAGCGTCGCGAGAATACCAGCGAACGCTTGACGCGGAACGCGATTAAATCTCAAGGATGTCCGCTATTGGAGCCATAATCCGGTAGCAACGAAGAGTAGCCGAAAGCTTATCCTCGTTCTCGAAGGGCGCGTCCGTCAATGTGCCACAGCTCGAGCCCCGACGCCTTTTGCCATCGACTAATTTTGAATAGAAGCTCATTTGCGGTGGTTGCCGTTCCCGTATACGCGCGACCATCACCCCGCATTCGTGCACAAAGGCCAGTAGAAAAATAGAGGAACGTCGTGGAACGCCAAGGATCCTCGGCCGTTTAGCCAGGTCCTTCCGCTCGTGCGCCGTATGTCACGCCATTCAACCTCCGGCTGGCTAATCTTCGCCGTCTGTCCGCGTTTCCTCGCGTAAACCTCGCGGCGACCTTTCACGAGCTTTTCGAGCGTTTTATGACGCGGAACGAGCCCTCGTCCGGTGGCGTCGTTTCACGCGAAACCGGCCCGTCGCTCGATGCAAAACGCGGTTCCAGGACGAGCTGGGAAAAGATACGGCCGGCTAATGTCGCCCCGTCGAAGGCAGAAAAATAGCGGTGAAGCGGCGACGACAACGTGCTCGCGTTACCGTGGCTCTTCCGAGAACCACGACCGCAGAGTATTGTTTCCCGGGCGTACGAACGATTCGCTGCGGCACACGGTGATTCACGGGCACGGAAGTCGATCGTGTACTGTACAAGAGTAGCCGGATTCTTGTGCGTTACGCGATTTTACACGAACTGCCTTCCGCGTGTCGCGGTTTCCACCCGAGTGATCTCTGTACAAGCTGCTTGGATTACGAATTAGAGACGGGGGAATAAATCATGGCTGGATGGCTGGAGAACGGCCGCGCGTACGATAAAGGTGGCTTTATTGTCCGGGCCGTTAATTATGTCGAACCGAGCACAGGGACAGGCAAGTATCGTTGCGCGGATAAGACGTGTAATTGTACAGAGCTCCGTATTGCATGCAAATTGAATAAACCTCCCCGAGATCGTCGAAACATTTTCCGCAACGAAACGACATCCCTGCCTTCAATATGATAATAAAATATGCCAGTCGAACAGATGCAGGCATTGCGCGATTCGATAGCTGAATTAAAATCTATTATTAGACCTACTCATAATGGAATGCGTCATTCAGCTATGCCGCGTTACACGGCCGCGCTGCACGTGTGTAGAACCTGACTCAACGATTCGATTTTTACCTGGCCCGCGGTACAACGTACTCCCCGGCTCGTGATAATCGTTTTTTCTTTTTTCTGACAGATTGCCGTGGCTTCGTTTCATGCACATTTCCGTTCGAACGGTATACTGTTCGATCGCGGCGATCCCGCTCGGAATACTGTTCGCGGGATCTTTCCCCGATGATTACAAGGTAACCAAGCATGCGCGCCGCGCATATCCGCTATTTTTCTAATTGTCGACGAAGTACCGCTAAGCGCGCACGATTACGCAGCCGGGGCCCGTGTTGTTCGCGGATCGGAGGACGCGCGCTGACAGCGCCTCGAATTTGTCCACCTTCGTATCTTCCTTCCCGGCGTGTTCGTCCCGTCAAACGTGTGTCGTCGTGAGATTGTAACCTCGCGATAATCGCCTCCCTATTCTCCGTCGCTTTCTCCGCGATTCGCCCCAGCCGATGGCGACGGAATTAATCCCCGACGCGGCGAAAGCGTCGCGTCCCGTTTGCAATCAACGTTCTATTAAATCGACCACGGCTCCGGAGACCTTTCATTTCCGATTCAAAGCAGAACTCGATCCTTACGCGTCCCGTTCGAACGAATACCTGATCGCCTTCAAGCATCGAACTTTTCTCCCGATACGAAAGGGTGACTTTCGGCAGAGGTTACTTCCTCAGCTGCTATCCTCGCCTTCTCCAAAACCGTCCCCGGTTCGTCGCGTACACACGGGCGGCACATTTCCCTAAATCATCCGGGCGAGAGAGCGCGACCGACGCGCAGGCACAACCGAGCCGAATTATTTAAGAAACACAATAAACATTCTGCCTACCGAGCGGCCGGTACACCCACGGCAATAAGCGGCGTAAATTCTGCCCCGCGGGTCCCGAAACCCTTTTCCACGCCGCGCCGCCACCGGCGAGCGAATGCGCATATCTCACAAGACGATTTCTCGCTCGTCCGGCCAACTATGCTTTTACGATACGTGCCGGCACGCGGAACGCTCGGTCCACGAACCGGCGACCGGCTTCGTTCGTTTTCGCCGGTTCGACGGAGGTCAAATCGATTTCGGCCAGAATTGGAGATAAGGTTTACGGGCGGGTTTGCCGTCAGGTCGCGTACCCCTTAACGCGGACATTTCGAGCAGTTCGCAAGAGCGCACCGAGTCCGCTCGCCTCCCACCGTCGCGACGTACGTGCTGTTTTCTCTTACGCTTTCTGACGCTTGTGCGCGGGGTCGAAGTCGAAACGAGGGGCTCCGAGTAGCCGGCCGACGCATTTCACACGTGTCAATCGCGTCAAGATTTACTGTCCTCCCTCCCCACCTCCCTCACTCTCTCTCTCTCTCTCTCTCTCTCTCTCTCTCTCTCTCTCTCTCTCTCTGTCTGCCTCTCCCAATACCGTTTCAAGTCCCAGCCCTTAACTTCTGCCCATCTAGCCACCCACCCTCTCGAGCGTTTCTCTTCGTTCCTCGCCTCTTCTCATACTTCGTAAATCACTCCGCAAAACTTTGCGCCCGCGCACGACGACGTTTACGGGTCCCGCCGCTTATTGGACCTCGCCGGGACACACGGGGAACGTCGTCCGGCCGATTTTTTCGGGATCACGAGCGTACGACCGGCGCGGAAATAAACCGCGTAACGAGCACGAACGGCGAAACTGGAGAACGTTATGTCTGCCGTGCGGCTGCAACGTTGCGAAGCGATTGTCACCGTGGCTGGCGAGGGTCGTTCCGACCGTAACCCTTTCGATACGGTAGTTCCGCTCCGTTGAGAATATTCCGGCCGAACGAATCAGCCCGGCGACCGGCGGTACAAAACGCGCACAGATCGATTTCGTTGATCGGATAAAAATCCACGTTGCTTCGAACATCGCGGGACGCGTCGTCCGGGGCGCGTCGTTCGTCGATTAATTTCCGCATACCCGTCGTCGGTCTCGTCGTTGCGCGTTTAGGTAACGGGAGGACGCGTCGCGTTCCCCCGGTGCGTCGGAACGTCCAAGCGGAAATTCCAAGCGCGAACATGTCGAAATTGCAGTCGCGGCGCTTCGAGGGCGACGCGTCGTCGTCGTCCTCGCGGATTCACCTTTTTCCTCGCGGCGTTCGCGCTCCGCTGCTTCCTCTGGCCCGATTCGTGCGATCCCCGCGGCACGAACGAGGAAACATTAGCTCCCATACGAAGAATAATAATGCGCCGGCGAACGGGGCACCGGGAATGAAATATTCGTTCGCCGAGGAAGAAGGTCGTCGCATTGGAATATATTTTCCGCGGCGCGAGACGTGGCACGCATTCGTATCGTCGATACCGGCGACGCGTCCGGCGATTTAATGATTCCCCGCGATCCATCCGGACACGGATTAATATACAAGGGGATGCTAGCCGAGATTTTTATCCGGCGTTTCGCGCGGCCACGCGGTTGACGTTTTATGAACGATACGGTGAAAAGGAAACGACTAATACCGATAGCCAAGGATGGAACCCTTCAAGGCTTCGCTATTTTCTAGACGGACTGGACATCTGTATGGCACAAACGATTCTCGTGGAAAATTCATAACTTTAGCAAATTTTTAATGGACCTGGGGGAATTCGGAGTCCATTGGTAGAATTAATCAATAGAAAAGTAGCAAGCTCGCGAGGAAATAGTTCACGAGTTATCGCGAGCTGGAAGTCACCGCTATTGCGTTGCTTTCCACTTGAATTGAGCGACGTGTCCCCGCTCAGTTTCCAAGCTGCAACCACCGCCGCATATATACACGCATCCTACATACCAACAGTGAAGAATGAATGGCACCCGAAGGACACCCTTGACGGAGGAATTTCAACGGCCACGCTGAAACGCATTTTCCATCTAAATAAAACTTCGCGACGCTTCCTGCGGAGCATTCGGTCCTTCTCCGTTCGACGGAGCGCCGCGTTGCTCCGCCAATTGCGAACGGATCGCCGATGATCGTACCGGTAGCGCGGCGTTCAAGATCGCGCACAGCCGATTAGAAAAGATGACAGCCCCTCTGGGCACGCTGCCGACGCGACAGCCGGCTTCTCGCGCTGGAACACCTTCCCCGCGGAGATGCTCGCTGTTCGATTTTCCGTACGCCGGATCGATTCCCGCATTCTGTTCGGCGCGAGCGGCAATTCCGTTAGGAATCTCACCTGCGTTGCCCGCGACAACGAGACCGCGCGAGCCCCGTGTCTTTCTCTCCGCTTGATCGACCTGCGGCCAATCGATATCGACGCGGCGTCGGAGCCGGAAGGCGAGGAGGTCGATGGATCGGCGAAAGATAAGCGAGGTCGAAGCAGTAGGGAGGCGGACGTGGCGGACGGGTTGGAGAAAAAAAGCACCGTTCGGAATGCGTCGGCATTCGGAGTCAACATCGTTAGAAATGGAATCGTGTGGGCATCTCGCGCACGATGATCCGGGCGAACGCCTTTAATTATTCTCGCGAATCGATTTCCTGCTGGGCAATAGTCGGCGCCCGGGGCTAACCGCGAAGGAGGTTTCAATGGGTCGGACGCAACGGTGAAGCTCGATGGTCTACTTGTTGCTATTTCATCGGACGCCGGGGCTCGATTGGTTTTACTTGCGCGACTTGCTCGACGATCGGCCGTTCGGTGGACGTAAATTATTATAAACTGTTATAACGTGAGAATCGTTTCGTTGACCGTGCAACCGATGTTTAACCCGGGCGAGCAAATAATGTGCGATGCGAAGCAGCCACTTATTTTCGAACCGCACGTGTCGATTTATCTATTTAAAATGTGCCTCGGTAGCTCCGATAATATCCATGAGATACGCCCGAGACGTAGTGGCATTTAATTATTCGGTGACAACTAGCTACCTGAATATAAATTTAATTTCCAAATCCCCGGTTTCAATTCCGACGACCCTTGGCGTCGCTCGCGAGACGGGGTTTAATAAAATACGAGCGAACCGGCGGACACGATCGCTGGCAAATTTAGTCCTCGACATAATAATTTTCATTGGGCCGTCATCGCCGTAGTTCAACGCGCGCGGCTCACTGGAATCTTAATCATGCTCGTCGCGAGAAGAACGCCGCCACTCTTCCACTTCTCGCCGGTTTACCTATTCATGCGAGCCTTTGCAGCGCGTTAATGAAAAATGCGACCAGTCAGCTGGCGCTCGTCCTTACTGCATACCGGGTGACTGTTTTCACCGCAAGTCGTTACTGTCGGTTGCCAAAGAGATATACTGTCGGAACGTATCCGACGAGCTCGTTGAAAAATAAATCGCTCGTTTCGTCCTATAGGTCTTCAACGGGGCGCATTTAAATCGTTGTTTTATCGCAGCACGACGATGCTTTTCGTGGAACGACGTAATATAAATATGTGCGTCATAATTGCTTCTTTATTACATTCGTCTCTGTACCTCTGCTCGGTCCTCTTGTTTCTTTCTTTCTTTTTATTTCACAGATCTATTGATTCGCAACGCGCACATCGTAAAGTAATCTATGATATTTTCTATAACCTTTCCTTGCTATATATATGCTTTTTCTTTATAAGTACTCGTCCCAATGAATTTGCCACGAACCAATCTATTTTACATCGAAATAGAATCGCATCCGACGACGTGGGTCGGGGCGCACGCTTCGCCCACCTCTTCGTCGAGCGACGAAGCATGCAAAAATCTGTCACGATCTTGCCGAAGCGGAATCGCCGATCGACGCGTCAACAGCACGGCAGTCGATACACTCCTTAAAGCGTTCAGAGCAATCCCGTTAACCAATATCCGATCGTGGACAAAAGACTGGCCCCATTAATAACAACAATATCGGAGTATTGGATAACCGTCAGCCAAGTTGTTCGAGCTACGCCGGCTATCTATCGCGCTCGTCCGTCCGCCTGATCGACATCGGCTTTGTAAACTTCAAGGAAGTTCGTTTCCATTCAAGACGTCCCGAGCGACGAGTAATTTCGCTCGAGTACCGTGAAACCCTCAACAGAGCCAGCTGACTTTCTTCTCCTGCCTCGCCCCGCTTCGCGTTCGCCGAAGGAAATTGCAAGAAAGTTGCTGGTGGCTAGACATGTGGGGCAACCGGGAAACAGGTGTAAGCGGAATAATATAATTGCGTGCTCCTCGAGGAATGCCCCTTTGGTACGGGAACGCGAGGAAGCGAGGTGCCCGTTGTAGAACGTGCCCTAAAATATTGTAAGATCGGCTCTTGTTAGAAGGAGGGATCATTGAAACGCGCGTATAGGTCCGACCATAATTTCTCCAATTTATCTTCGATTTCTCGAAGGGCGCTAACGTTTCGAACGGTACACTCGTTTAAATGGCCGCGACACATCGCGCACGTTAGTGACCCGCATCGAAGTAACGAGGTGCTCACGGAGAACGCGAGTGCACTCGCTTCTCTTAATTAAAATCTGTTCACGCCCGTATAAAACGCGACGTAAGAAAGTTCGTTAAGCTGGCGGAATAGTTTCCAGGTTAAGTGAAGCTGAATTGCCGGTTGAAACGGGTTGAACTATTTTCCGAGACCGCCTGTCTATCGTACAGCTTTGAGTACGATTGATTGGTCTCGTTCAGCGGTAAACTCTGCACCACTGTGCCACTTTCGGCTGGATCATATTTTAAAACTTTTTTCCTCCGTATCATACTGCTCGGGGGCGCGAGCCTGCTTTCGAATTAGTTGAACTTTGTTTATTTAAAACTTTCAAGTTTAAACGAGAACCGATTGGACAACATTCCATGTCAAGTTTTTCCATCGCAGACATTTAAAGTGTTAGAGGTTCGAATGAAAGGAATTATACCAATGTACCGTTCGAATCGGGTCATACAGCGTAAGGGGACCCATTCAGTTCCCGAATATCACGCGGACGCTAGAATAATAGAAATCGTTTCTACGTATTCTATTTGCATCCGCGACGAATCACGCAGGTGTAAACTCGAAAGGCACGTGACGTTTCAGCGGTCACCCGGTACGTGTGGCATTATGCGCCACGAAGGGATCCGCTACGTGCCACATACTAAATGTCTACATAGATACCTAAAATACATACTTAGCCCCGTGTGTGGTGGCGCATAAAAGTGCATAAGAGATGGCTATCCGGGGAGCGTAGGGAAGGCATAGGCACCTGCATTATAAGTTCCTGCCTACCGCGTACACAGCGCCCATTTATTGCCGGCTTTTCAGCCGTGCTCGAGGCGTGTCCTAGAGCTCGGAGCTTTGTGCTTTCGCCAGCACGTATCAACGGGCCTGAATGCGTCCTCGAATCGCTGTAAATCGGGTCGGCCGTCCGTTCACGCGAAATTATTAACAACGTCGATCGGACCGGCGTCGAAACGCGGGGGACGCGATCGAGATCTTGATTGACTTCGCGTCGTTCCCGATTGTTCATAATGTAATTTGCCTGTTGGCACTATCGACAGCGCTATTGGCTGGTGAATTTTACGCGATACCGATTTTCCTGGGAATTTTAAGCGACAGAATTTCGAGCCTATGGATACAACGTCCGTCGATGATCCGCGTCAGATAAATTCGATTCACCTTCGAAACGTTCAACGGCTAAGCACCAGAGAGAATGTCTAATTACCGCTTCGAATGGCTTGTCGGGGTAAAAAAAATCGCTTCTCCCGGAGAAACATCGGAAACTCGGTCGAGAAACTGGAATAAATCCTGGAGGGAGGGAGCGAGCGGGTGAAAGAGCCCCGTCGGCTTTCCGTTGTCCGGTCGACTCGCGAAACTTCGTGCGGCGAATCGAAGGGAAATTGATTAGCGGAGGACCGAGGAGGAATAATCTCGGTTAATAACAAAAGTTGATCTTTGTTCGGGGCGCGTTAAGACGCGGCGCCCAGTCGGAAAGGCAATTTGTATCCGCTGACCGGACGCGAGCGTGTTCACCGATTAAGAGGAACGCCGCTCGCGTCGATGATTAATAACCAGATTAATAGGCGGATAGGAAGTTGCAAAGAGCAGCTCTCTCTCTCGCTTGCAATCGGGAAAAGGGGGAGGAAAAAAAAACGGATTCGCTGGGAAGATAGCGAGGGCGAGAAGAGAAGGACGAGCACGCTGGAGAAGTGGGGCGAGTTAACTTCGGCTCGGAGAAAGAATCACGCGCGGCTGCCTCTCCCGTTTTCCGCTCCTCGTTACCCGTTTCTGTGACTCGTGTTCTTGAATAATTTATAATTCCGTCGGCGTTCGTTTCAAGAAGAACAATATCAAAACCTCCGGACGCAATATCTCGGTGGTCTGACCGCGCGAGGCTCATACTACTTAAAACGCTTCCCGACGTAGGCGGCCGCTGTTTCGAAAAAATCTAATTCATCGACAACACCCGCGAAAAGTATTCCATGTCGGCTGTTCCTCGCGGATTGGCGACCATCGCCGTATCGCCTTTAATAATTCACGTTTACCCAGTCGAATTCCGCTGCTATCGGTATAAGCGCCGCTTATAAACTCCTCCAATACGGAACCACGGAAAGGCATTTCCCCGCAGAGTCAGATGAACAGTAATCCACACGGACACGACACGCCAAAGCTGTAATCAGTCTAACGTCGACGCTCGCGTCGGCGTAACACGCTCCTAGCGGCTTCGCCGTTCGCCCGGGACGGTTTTATTTCCTAGCCGGCCGTTTACGAGCGCGGAACGCTCCGCTCCCATAGTTTCCGCGGCGTGATTCACACCTAGCCGCAACGATCGACGGTAAATCGACTTGTCGCGGGCTTCGAGAGGTCTCCGCGCCATCCGGAAATCGCGCACGCCCAGACAACGACCGTAGGTAATCGTTTCCATCTGGAAAATCGCCGATCGTTTCTACCCGTTGGCAATTTTCCTCTTCAGCCCCGCGCGCGCCGTCATTTCCACCGATCAGCCGCGCGAGGCGAGACGCGTGCACGCGACTCCGCGGGACCAAATTACTGACGGCGCGTCGGCCAGTTTCGCTGTTACTTTATTTCCAGAAGTCGCCGATCGCGTTCAACGCCGCGCTAAACAGAGTTGAACCCGTTGCGCTGGTGCGAGGCGCAACGGGACGCGCGCGGGCGCCTTTGATCACTTCTGACATTCGGAATTTTCATAATTTATTCCACGCTCCGGGCACCCTTCGCGTATACGCGCACCTTTATCCCTCCTCCCGCCTCGAAACGTTCTCGCATCGCCATAGGTACTACACAATACACACGGACTATCCGTTACAGACGTTCGGAGCTCGTACGTACGAGCGCATTAACACCGGGTGTTGCCTTTCATAAATTCAAAGCCGTAGTCGTAGGCGCGCGGTCGACGCTTAATAAGCTATTTAGATAAAGGCCGCGGACCCTCGGCGTTTCCCAATTTATTGCGTCCAGTCGATGGATCATCGTGTGCGCCCGGCGCTAGACACATCGGTGAACGAAGGGAAAGCCACGGACGATTGCTGAAACGAATGTATAATAAATTCGACGAACGATTAGTGAATGGGCCCGGAGTGAAATTAAGAGTTGCCCAACGCGAGCGTTTAAACGGCGTTTCAGGACGCTCGCGCGGAGGGTACACGGGATGTTCTCGAAATTTGGAATATTTTTTATCGCCTCGATTCCGAACATTAATCAGTCCGCACCCTCTCGCAGACGAATCACATTCCAGATGTACAGTTTCGAATAACGTCGGGCCGGCTAGGCGTGTGCCCGCCTTATGCACTCGTTAGAACGGAAGTTCATTACGGGGCTAATGCCTTTGAAAATTAGAATTCTCGGGATGCCGCGTTTCGGTTGGGCCGGCGGTAAATTAGTTCAAAGACTAATTTCCATTCATTAATTAGGGGCATGCGTCGCGTCCTTTTCGCTAAATATTAATAAAGCCCGTGCGGTGATGAACGGTAATCAACAACTAACGCATCTCGTTGTACAGAGCAAATTTCTATTACCCTCGGCGAATTCCCTAAATACCAGACAGACCTCCCGGTAAATCGACTGGCAACATATGAAATTCTCCGTTCCTGTTCTAACGCTTTCGACCGATACACGCGCTAAGTTCCTGCGGAAAATTCTGCGCAAGCAGACGACGATCGACTGCCCTCTCGAAATAGCGCTCCGCGCGAGGCATACAGAGAGCACAGAGAAACCCGAATGAACGCAATTAAAAATCCTTTCAACATAAAGAAGAAGAAGAAAGGACGGATAATTCCACTGTCGCGAAGGTGATACGTCTCTGCTTCTGCCTGAAAGAGGCGACGGCCCCTTTTTCTCCCCGTGAAACGCGGAAACGTTCAAACCGACGTTACGCGAAACGGCGTAAGGGCAGAAATGAAGGAAAAAAAGGAAAAAAACGGAGGAAAAAGGGGAAAAGGAGCGGGCGCGGAGAGGGGAAAAGCGGGTTGGCGGGGGGGTTAATTTTGTAAAATGCACGCGCTTTTACGGCTCACGCTGAGCGTAACATCACACGTTTTTACAGTATCCCCTCGTTTCGCCCCGCGTAATATTCTCAACGGGAACAAAAATCTTCACGACCAGCGCTCCCCTTTCGTTCCGCCTCTGCGTTTCTACCTCGTCGACGATGCACCTGAGAAGAGTCCTCGTTAAGGCTCCGTTAACTCCGCGCCCGGGAACGAGTAAGCAACAGCAACGATGGTTGCTACAACAGCGACGACGGTTGCGAGCACGGCCTAGGAATTGCGTGGTGGATAATTAATTGGGTGACGTGTCGTGCGTTGGTACGCCGGTGCCACCGTGGTCCCCGTTATACCTATTCCGCGATGCGTTATAAATAACGCGGAGCATCCACGTATTTGCATATTAATTTCATGTAATGAAGACGATTAGGCTAATGAGCGTCGAATGTGGTCCCCGTGGCTGCAACTTCGTACCCCCTCGGCTATCCCGTACTTGCTGATAAACGCCATCGTTCCTTTTACACCTCTACGCGGCCAGATCTCTTCCTGCCTCCTTTTCTACTCGTCCCCGTGTCTACGCTTCCCTTTGCTTTCTTCCTCGTTCCACCCTTTCGTCGGCGATTCGCGGAGAGCAGAATACCCCACAGGTTGGAATTCGATTAAGAGGCGTGACGCGCTATCGCTGCGATCCAAAAATCGGAGCGCAACACGCGCGGAATCGGACGAGCGTTTGCGTACGTAGAGATTGTGCGACGCGTTTGAGCCGATCGCGAGTTTGATCCCGTTCGCTGATAAATGGATTTCGGTTACATTCGGTGATTGGAGTTAGACGCGAGCTTAACGAGGGAACGTAAGGGGGAAGACAGCGGTGCAATAGCGTACAGGTGGCTTCTGCAAATTACAACTATTTTCTTTACAATTTTTTAATACACTCCTGCGCGTTCCTTTTCTCCTTCCATTTTTTTTTTTGGTATTTTTTTTTTGTTGAGTCGGTTCGACCTGTTTCAATTTCGCTGAGGTTCTTTTTTCGTTAAGACCTGCGAGCATGACAAGGATTAATGAATGCATACCTTTAGGGTTATGCATCGTAATGCTTTGTTCCAAGTAATTAAGGGGTGTGTTTCTGAATTGTTCGAATACGCTCCCGGTGCGAGCGTATTTTTCTTAAATAGCTCGATATCCCAAACCGGTTGCCTCTAAAATAATATTTACCATCCGTCGAACGTTCCGTAAATATAAAGTTATAAATATTAAGTTCCTCCAATTTAAATCGCAGTCCAAGTAAACCAACGTTATTATTATTCCCAGCTTATTTCCAGTTACGCGCGGCGGGCACTATCCTTCTCGCTTTTAAATCAAAGAAGATTCACGAGTAGACACCGCCTCGTTAAATAAGTACGGCTAATTACGATTTTGATTTATTCCAAGATCAATCCGCGTCATTAAAGAAGCCCGAGGATCAAAGCGCAGGCGGAGGCGGGATAGTTTGTTGCCGTGTAAACTCATTTCTGGAATTTCTATTAATGAATCGATTATTCGCCGCGGCTTTTACTTTTAGCCGGCTGTTCCACTCCGTGCCCCCGTCCGACAGATAACGGAGACGAATTTCGCAACTGTGAGGGATACGAGCCCCGGGGCAACGATTTACGTAGAAGCGATTACGCGTGGCCGATAAATTTCCCTTAAAAGCAACGCGAAATTCTATAATTCCTAGACGAGTCGAACACTCGTCCCGGCTGTCACAGCTGACGAATATTTATGAACGTCATTAATTTCTGCCGGTCGTGAGCGTGATCCATCGCCTCTCCTCGCCCGGCGATTGGTTAATTATTTGTCCGGCCGGCTAAACGAGTTCTTTCGTACGATTCCCTTAAATTTCGAATACCGTTGCGTCGGCCCGGCGGACAGCTGTTCACGAGACGCCTTCGAATTAATTTGCCCGGCCGACGGAATTAGTCGGCCATTAATAACGGCCGTGACTTTTTCAACTTTCACGGGCCAAGTTTTCGTCCGGCCGATACCGAAATGCCTTTCGGATTTCCACGTGTTCCCTCGCCTTTCGAGAATCGATTCTCGCCCCTCGTCGCGAATCCACGTCCAAACGTCGTCCCGGAAAACCATCGGCGGTATTAACATCAGCGTCGACAGATTACAGTGATCGAGGGATGCCGATTGTCGCCAGTTACGACGAGTACATCGGAAACGTTTGTTACCGAGCCCTATCGATCGGGGTGGGTATCGTTTCTCGTTCGGCAAGTGCGGCACGAAACGAGCAACGCACCGCGCGTAACAATCTCTAATAACCACCTTGGCAACCATCCACCCATTTCAAATACACCGGTTAGCGTGCCACGTTCTACTCCAGCTTTCACTCTCTCCCTCTCTACCTCCCTCCCTCGCTCATTCTGTGTCCGAGAGCATCGTCGAGCAACATTAAGGACGTTTAACAACTTGTAAGCATTAACATTAGGGCCGTGCGCGGCAAGCACCAGCTGTATAAATCATCGGGCCCGCCCGCGGGACCACCTATCGGCCCATTCGTAGGGAAATTAGACACGCGTTTGGTCCATCTTCTCTTCTCACTTTCGTTCTTCCTGCTTCTGTCTCGTTTCGCCCAACCGTCCGTACCTCTCTGTCTACCCTTGTTCCATCCATTTGTCTCTATCCTCACCGTTTCCATTTCCCGTCCGCTCGTCGATTCCATTTACCTTCATCGTTTCGACGTCAATTAATCTCCACGCCGCCCCTCCGTCCTTATCTCTCGCCTCTCTATTCTCCTCTTCTTCCCCGCGTCCCAACCCCTTCATCCGTCTTCATTTCATTTTCCTTTTTTTTCTTCTCCTTTTCCTCTTTCGTCGAACCACCTTCCAGCCAACGCTCGCGCCCCCTTGTACCCCATCCTCGCGGACTCTTCGCCTCGTTCCCTTGCCCATCCCGTCGCAAGCGGCAACAGAGCACTCCTCCTCCCTCGCCGCCGACTAATTTATGTAATTACGCGGCCCCGCCGCGATCGTCCTCGCGACTCGCGTGAAACCAAGGGGCCGACGCGCGGATGAAACCGCACCTGCCCGCGAAACGCCACGGTTACCTGGCCCCTTCAGCCGTCCTCGACGTTCGTCGGCGACGTACCACCGCGACGACGCGGGCTCCTCTTTCTCGTTACGCCGGAGATACGGCGTGAAACGTAACATGCTCGCGCGAGTGTGCGCTTGGCGGTTGCGATTGGAGACGGCGGGACGAGTACGCGTACTTCGAACGACAGGTGTATTGCACGGAATTTGGGATTAATAATCCCGGGGAAATGGCCGTCGCTATCGAAGATTAAATTCCTCGAGGCCGATAAACGGAAGGGCCGGTAATATTCGAGATACTTATCCGATAAATAACATATTCGACCACTGAATAAGGATAAGTAATTTCCTCCATAGGATCCTCCGCTATTTTATCCTCCGATATCGCAGTCAAATTTCACCCGGCGATAGCGGAATGCGAGAAACGTCAGAAATTTCCGGTCACCGTTGGCGACGAATCAGCTTCGCGCGGGGACACCGCGATGCTCGTAAATTTTCAATTTGCCTGCAGGTACGCGGGGGGGTGGTAGGGGCAGTGGTATTTTACGATGGGGGTGCAATTAAAGTACGTGGCGCGAGCACGTGGACGTACCTGAACGAAGGGGCACCGTATCGTGGAACGGTTTAATTTCGATAAAATGCCAATTAAATCTACGCGCCCGTAATCAATACCGAGCGATACGCTCGCCTGCCCCGTCGTAATTCACCGTCTCCTACCATCCACGATCCGCGAACGCGAGTATTCAACCGGGGCAAGGAATCGTTCTGTATCGTTTGGCCGGGACCGGGTTGCACGAGAATGCCAACCGTGAACGTATCTAAATCAAAGAAGCTTAATGAGCGGCAGATTAGCGCCTGAGTAACACCGATACGCGTTGCAGCGTATCTAGAGATAGAGGACGACCGGTTGCCGTACCTGTGCACGTGGAAAAATCGTTGATCCGTCCGGCGTTCGACTCGAAATAATTGGATTGTCTCTCTGCTATCGGACCAGCGGACTTTGCCTGACCGCCAGAGACATCGAAAGCCACGCTGATTGGTTGTAACGTGGTACGCGGTGAGAGAGATACGCCAGGTTTTTCTTACTGTCGTTGCGAATTCGAGAAACGAGGAAAGTGGTACAAGTCTTTCCGATCGAAATAATTAAATTGATCGTGGAAGTCGTACAGTTGGCCAGGAAAGTGGTAAACTACTTCCAAGGTTCGTCGCGAATATTATTTTCTAATCGTGCGAGTACCATCTTCTACGGCACGGAAGCCCGAGTTTGGAGAAACAATTTGAAACAAGAGAAACGAGAATGAAGGCGAAGCTTAATGAACGAAGGATTAACGCCTTCGTAACGTTGCTGGTTCTGGCGGAGGATAAGGGACGACAGGTTGCACGAGGGGGAAACCAGTCGAGAAGAATCGATAATTCTTCATCTGGCCAGATACGTAACGTCGATCGAAATAATTGGATCATCCTTATTCTAAGGCTATTACTGCCGCGCAGGTACCGGAGCTTATCGCTCATCGTAGATTGTTTCCAATTGTCCGGACAAGCTTCGAGTCGTTGGATATAGGTTTGCCGAACACGTACCGCGGGATATTAATTCACGTGAGGGGCCGATGTGTAACGAGCAGAAACACTTGCGTTATCTTATTTCACTTAATGCCGGGGCAAGTGCAAATAGAACGATGCCATTATTGCAACGCGTGACGCGAAGCAGAAGGGAACGTTATAGTGAGGCTCTTATCACGACCGGCTACTGAATGCCGGAATTCAAAATGGCAGATTCGTATAAAGATGTGTCGACGATTAAATAATGGAGCGAATTAATCTTCGCGAGCAGCGTTTCATTCCGAGCAATCTAAGCTTGGCTCTAAACTCATTCTCGGTCTATTAATTAACTCCGTTTCTAATTTCCTAAATTCGGTTCGCTACCGTGCTCTGCGTATCAATACGAGGACCGAAACTACGAAGTACAGACGATTCAGCTTTATCTGTTTTCTACCAGAACGACGAAACTCGATTTTTATAAAAACACGGACAGCGAACAATGGCGTGGCATGGGAGCTGACCGACATATCGCCAATTCCAGCGGTCACGCGATTCCGCAGTGAACAGGAACAATATTCGTTTAGAAGTGTACGCATCTATGCGTCGACGTGTACACGCGAATCTGTGTACACGTTCGCGGGTCCATTATGGACACGCGCGTGCTACTGAGCTCGTGACACGGGGCACGAATTTTCCGGTATTATCCGCACGTCACGTCAGCCTCTCGCGAGTCGTCGGTGTTATTTTTGCGGGGGAACGTGTGCAACAATATAACGCCGGCAACGGTACGGGTGACGTGTATGAAATTACATTTTACAGGGTTCCCGGTCGATTCTTGCTCGGACCCGTAGGCCCTTTCTTTTGTGCGCCGGGATTGACGGAGATTAAAATTATCAACGTGCTCTTTGACGCGTACGCCGGGTGACGCGTGGACATTCTCGTTGACGGGGGAAAGATGCAAAATTAATTAGTCTCCCTTTACGCTGTCTGAAAAGAAACGATCGTTGCAGAAAATAAGCCGGATCAAAGCGTAAACGGGAGAGACATTTTAATCGAACCCTTTCCCCGGTAGAGAAAGGACAAAAAAAAAGAGAGGAGAAACGTATTTTCGATCAAGAAATATCGTACAAAAGTGCCTATCCACCTGCCATTCGAGTATTCGAACAGTTTTACACGCGCGCGTAATCGATCCGATAATTATCGCCAAAAATTATGTTCACCCTCCGTTCAACTAAAATCGACGAATATCGCTAATCAAAGCGGAACCACCCGATTTCCGCCCCGGCAGACGCATTGTTCGCGGAAGACGCGTCCGTTCGTTTTCGAAACGATCCCCGCCGACAGTTCGGATGTCCCCTTTTCGATCTACCGGAAGGGAGTCGAATGGACTTTTACGAGCGCGATCCGTCACGCGCGTCACCGAGAGCCAGGGAAATCGTCGATAGTCGATACGTACACGGTCGTGGGCGAGCACCTAAGCGATCCTGACGAAACTTTGTCGGTGCCTCGCACGATTAGTGGGCAAAGGTCGTTCCCTCTGATCTTTCGTGTGTCGTGGTCCGTTCGCGGTCTTCCTCGTTTCACCTCGATCCACTTGCAACATCGACGAACGGAGGAACAGGGCAGGATCGATCCCACAGTCTCGTCCGTCGACGATGCACGAATTATTCCTCGTCCCTATCTCCGTGGAGCAATTAGTACGGCGCGGAAGCCGCCCACGTTGTATCGGGCAATTAATAGACAGGACAGAGAAAGAGGAAGGCTAGGGTGGTATGGAATACGAGACAGACGATGCTGATGTGCACGCGATGCCACGACGCCGAGCGTTCGTCGGCCTTTAACTCGCAGTATCGTGCACGACCGGCGGAGATAGCCTTTGAGGAATGGTACCGGCGGCGTACGGTGATCTACCTGGCTGAAACGGGAGGTCTTCGCCTGGATCTTCTCTAAAGCTACGGGGATTAACCGCATTGTGCCCGTGTCCCCGCTTGAACGATGTCTATTAAAGTGTTTTCAAGTGGCTTTGACAGAGAGTGACTACTGATTCTGATGCGAGCATTGATATATGGATTGCCGACGGTTTGTGACATTTGCGAAGTCCTTTGGGTCTGGATTGAATCGCGTGGGACATCGGGGATAATTAATTACTGTACGAAGGGAAACGCCCTTCGTATTCGGGGCTGTTCGTGTCCGATTAGTAACGGAAGGGTAGCTGAAGTTTCTTTATATAAGAATTATTAGGGGGTATTAAAGTAAACCGTGATCTATTCGGGCGAATCGAATCAGAAACTCTGCGTTACCGAGAGAGTTGTAGATTGTCGCCTTAGAGAGTACATAATTATAGAGTTCTATGAATGCGCTTCACAATACGCGCACAGTTTCTCTGGTAAACCGAGACTGCTATATATCGCATACAATTGCACGTATTCCGCCTCGAATCGTTTTACCGTTCACAGATAATAACAAACGGGGGTGCACGCATATCTGGAACGGGTCCGCAAAGGCAAAAGCAGTTCGGCAAACAGCGAGTCAAATTGAAGCGCACCTGGCAAACGTAGCAAGCTCGATCGTCATTCTCGTCGTTCCTTTGCCACCGCCACGGTTTGCGACAAAAGCGCAACGCGACTGTCTATAACAACGCCTCGGCATCGTCCCGTCTCGTAAATAACTCCGTCGAAGGATGCCGATGATCGTGGACTTGTTCGGTTCGACCGCGTTCGTCAGGATTTCGACAAACTTCCCCGTGACCGACGGACCACAGTTTACGAGCGGACGCCCTATAGAGATAGCCCCGTCCCCAGTCGTATCTCGTCGAGTCTATATCGTCGAGCACGTTAAAAATAATTCCAAAGCGTCAGCGGCATCTCGACCATACGTTCCAATTCGATTTTTACGATATTCCGCATACTTGGTCGCCACCGCGATCCGTCCTCCCGCGAACCCCCGTTCCAGCGTTCGAGAACTCGCCACCCCCGGCAGCATACGAACCGAAACGAGGCAGCACACCGCATGGGGTCGATTCTGTGTGGTCCGTCGGTCCTCTAGATTCATTCTAGGATCCGTTCGGATTGTGGCGCATGCCGTTTCGAGCACGCCAAAGTAAACAACTCGCTCGCGGCGCGGCGCGGCGCGGAGCGGCGCGGCGAGGAGAAGCGTTCCCGGGAAGAGGAGAAGATGAAGAAGAAGCAACGGTTCTTGAGCTATTCCCACGTCCTTTTTGTCGGTTCTCGAGGCCGTTCGGAGGCTCGCGTGTCGTCGAATCAGCGCTGCGTGGATGGCGCGGTAAATGGTCCAGCAGCGTGAGATATGGTCACGTTATTCGCCTCTCTCGTCGCTTCTCCGCCCCTCTCTTTCGCCGCTCTCCCTCTTTATTTTCTTCACTTTTTGTTTCACGTTTCCCTGTCCCTCCCACCCTATTTTTTTTTGTTAAATAAACTAGCGCGGCGGAGGCGATTTTCGGGCGGGGGGCGCAGCGCAACAAAGGGGAACCAACTCGGTTTCTCTTTCTTTCGGGGTACAAAAGCAGCGTCTTGGAGCTTTGCTCGATGACTCAACGAAACGACGCTTTCTATTATGTCGAAAACGACCGAGTGGGAGGGGTGTGTGTTCTTGGATTCGACTGCCTTCGGTTTTCAACCCCTCCGCCCACCATTCTGCTGGGCGATATTGAAACGAGAACTTCAATATCCGCGTATTACGTTTTTCTTTCCGCGGATCTATCGGATACGCCAAGGGGGAAACGCTGGTACTGCTACCTCGGCCGATACTCGGACTAAAGGAACGAAAAGCTAAACGGAATGTTCGCGGCGAAAAGTATTAATCATCCCCCCGTCGCAGCTACGGGGTACATTGGGACATTCATTTTTCGAGGATCACCCGAGGGATTTCTCTGACGTACATATCGAGAAGAAAGGATACACATATTATATCCGCCTATCTACAGATCTCGTGACATTAATACGTTCATTCTGTAAACCCATTCCTCCCGAAATCTCTGGACAAACCGCTCGCCCCGGTAAATCTCGCGTCGACGTCACCTGGCGTCCTCGAAAACTCTACGCACCTGTACCGCCTCCACGTGCATCGCGGTATCGAACGACGAGAAGAAACGTCGGGAAGTCGACAACGGTCCGGTTGAAAAATCCCTCCGAGAAAGGGAGCGACGGCGAAGAAGTTCCGTGCGCATCGTTTTCCTTTCACCGGCGATCTCGTGCCCGGACGAATTCCTGAGCGGGGGTCTGGGTGGGTGGGTGTCGGGGGCGGCGAGGGGGCCGCGGGGAGCCGGTGAAAAGAAGAAATAGAAAAGAGAGGACCGACGACGAAGGCGAAAGAAGAGGGAACGCGAGCGGGACAGGGAAAAAGAGGCTCTGTCCCATAGGCGAGTTGTATGGGTTGGGCATGGGTCATTCAGTACCTCTGAGTGACCCATTGTAACGTAGGACAATATGGTGCCGCTCTTCAATGGCCGGCTGTTCCCGAGGTGTTATGTTATGTGTTGGCTGTTATTCAGATAGGTAGGCAGGCATTCAACGCCGTTTGCCGTTGTGCTGTGCTCTCTGCCTGGCTTGGCAAGAAGCGTGCAGGTTCGAGGAGAATCGAGAACCGTTCTGGCGCAATGAAAGCGAGAAGCAAGTTGGATAGAGGAACGGCGAGCAAGCGGGGAGAGAACGGGGGAGGGAACGAGAGGAAGAGAGAGAGGAAGAGAGAGAGAGAGAGAAAGTGATAGCGCGGAACGATTTGTTGGCGGCCGCGAGTCAACAAATTGGTTCGCCATAGACAAACGGTTACGCAATAATGGCGAACGGGTCGCCGTGATACGCGGTGCTCGTTTCCCCGCGAGATATTTCATGCGTGTCACGGCCGCCGAGCTGTTATCTCGCGTAGCGCGCGTTTAACTCGGCGGGATAGTAATGGATTACATAGTTCGGTCTCCGCTTACGGGTCCCGTGTTCCCCATTGTCGGGATTTCCTACGCGGGGTTTATCGAGTCGTTTCGCGGGATAATGTTTTAATTACGGGCGGAGCGTGCGCGGCACCGGTAATTAAGATCGAAGGTGCGGATCGGGAACCGTTGGTTTCCCGGTGAACGGGGGAGTAAATGTGCCTCGAAGATGTGGCACGATAGCGGGTCACAGATATGTTCGGCAAAGCGGTTATATCTGGCTAATTGATTCAAAGTGGGATCGCGATCATTTAGTGGGGAAATAGCGGAGCACGTTGCAATTAGATCTCGAGCGGCAGAAGGAGAATCGACGAAATTAGAGTGGAAGAAAAGAAAAATTGAATGGAGCTTAATTCTTTTTTCATTCGAAGACCGATTTGTCTCGACTGTGAACACCGAGAGCAGCAAGCTCAATGTAATAAAGCCCGATCACCGAGATCGCACAAACGTTCCAACCGATTCTACCGTTCCCGCGAGCAGAACCTTCGTGAAATATTCGACCGCCCTTAGATAAATCAGATACCAAGCAGATAGCTGGAGGATAATTAAAAGAGTCCAAGAGGATCGTGAATGAGTCACCGTGGTCCAGTGACTCACCATCCTGGAGATCTCGAGCTGACCCGAGGAGAGGGGTTAAAAGGACTGACCGGAGCTCAGGATCCGGCGCCCAAGGGCCTAGATCCTCTCACTACGTTTCACCGTTCATGCTTGGGAGGGCGGAAACGAGATCGCTTCGAGGGTAGAAAAGGACGTGGTTCGACGTCCGCCTAATGCCCGTTCCCAGAACAAAGATGAGCTTCTCCTGCGTGGTATTTGGAATTGGAAGTCGGGAACGAAGGGCGTGCCCGCAGACATTTGTCCTTGACAAGGAACCTCGCCGTATCGGCGGCAAGTTATGCGGTTTCTGCAGCGCGTTCGAGACGCCGGTTTAAAAAATCGATATTGAACCGAGTGTTTTGCGTATTGTTCTTTTGCGTGCGAACGTGCACGCTGGATTTACACGATCCACTTTTTGCCGCGATGGCAAACCGATGGCAAGCGTTGCCCCGATCGCGTGAGTCGAAGAAGAAACGAGGGGTAGGGATGGTAACAGACGTGGAATTAAAGGGCCGCAGGATGCATTCTACATTTGCCAATTTTTTCTTACGAGTGCAAATGTGATTTGGATAAAAATCCTGCGATAAAAGTTGCACGGTTCGAAGCGCGATTGAATATTTGCGTGAAATTTATCGACTGCCATCCTACGAATGTTTACCAATGCAATTGAATAAAACCATTCTCGAACGATTGCATATTAAATGTAGATATTAAATGTATCCCGAGTATAGGTTTTTACATAAGCGACGCAGAATCATTAATTTTTGTTTTTCATCGAAACATGGGTTTTCCAACGAAGTTTAAAAAATGTCGTTACAAACACAAACATCCCCTTAATCCGCAACAATTCTATAAACGAACAGGAAACTATCCTGGGACTGTCCGTGCGCCATAAATCTCGCTGCATACATATGTACGCGAGCCGTGCAAAAATGATATCAAAGAAAATCAGTATCCCGAACTATAAAATCCTCCAACCTCCAATTACACCAGCCCTAAAAAAGGTCCACGATTAATTCCCCCACGTACGAAATCTGCCCCTCGACACTTATCGCCCAATCTCCGGCAGCAGTTTATTAGCGGGACGCTGGATCTCGGTTGCCAGTGGAACGAGTCGCGCACGATGAGCCCTCGCATAAAGCGAGACGAGAACACACGGTGCTGCTACGATTCCTCTTGAATCCGGCTTTCCTGCCGTTCGACGTGCGCGCAGGCACGCAATGCGTGAACCTACAGCCTGTTCTTTCCGCCCTCGCGGTTATCCTTTTCTCGCGATTCCCTCGACCTCTGCCCGACTCGTACGTCGTCGTAATTTCGCGTGCACGTCCGCCACCAGAAGCTCCGGGGAGCGCGAGGAACCGGCCGCGGGGCGAGCCGCGCGGAAACGCGGAGCTTTATAACGTTGGCAACTTTAAATCACCGGCTGGAAATAACTTACGTATGGATAGATAGCTATTACTATAAAGCTTACGCGGGACGTGCGTGCGTGCTAGGTCGAGAAATATGCGTGCTCGTTGCTCGACAAAGATCGTTCTTGACCTCTGTCCGATGCTTCCCTCGTTTCTCCGGGTCTTTCTGCGCGACCGTCTTCGTCTCGATCTTCGAGCGGCGTGATTGTTTCAGGGAGGATGAGTGCTCGCTTCGAGCCGGCGCGCCGCGATGGTTCGATCGAAAATATGGAGCACTTGCTAATGGAATACGGCTTTCATCGCCTGGATTGCTTTCATGCCGCAATGCAACGGACTTCGTTTCAGTTAACCGCGTGGCCGTTGTCGTGACTTATACTGAACCTGTTGCGCTAAGAGCTGGTAACGTTATTTCTCCTCGTGCAACAGTTTTTAAGATACTTCCGCGGATTGTACTTCTCAATAGACACGATAATCGAGTTGCTCCGCGAGAAATCTGCGAAATGTGTCGGATTCGTGGAGCGGGGATTCATTAAGTGAATGAAACATGGATCTTCTA
Organism: Nomada fucata; assembly: GCA_948146005.1. NCBI lineage: Eukaryota > Metazoa > Arthropoda > Insecta > Hymenoptera > Apidae > Nomada > Nomada fucata. The sequence goes on along the minus strand of OX411277.1, from coordinate 3,042,923 downwards.
AATCAGGGACCCGAATGAATTCTCCTCTGAAGTGGAATCGGTTGTCCATCGACTAAGTGTCGGATCGAATGAACACATTCCACCGTTCCTGTGAAATATCGTTATTGCACAGACAAATAACGTTCGTATAATCGACTATTCCTATGGTAAACTCCGAACCGAGATCGAGTGTTCTACACGCGATCGTCATCTCGCAAATATGCTCGGGAAGAGCGTCGAAGACGAACAGAGAGAGAGAGAGAGAGAGAGAGGGAGAGAGGCAGGAATGAAGAGGAAGAGGGACACGCGTACAGTCGGAAAGAGAATGCGGAGAGTGGCAGAAGCGATCGAAAGTGTCGTAAATTAATGCGTCGTTCTGTAAGTGCGTTTTTTTTTTTTTATATCAACATTTTTTTCAACCACCATCTTGATTGTCCGCCGCTTACATAAAATAAGTATTTAGATAAATTTTCCGTGCGAAATGGAACGACTGGGCGACCGTTCGAACGAAAACTTCATTTGTCATTCAGGCGTGAAAAAATTTACTTAATCCAGGATTATGCTAATGCTTGCAGATACGACAACAATAACGACGAGGAATACAAGTCCTAAGCGGAACGACGAAGAAGGAATTGACTCGCGAGATATCTCTTTTTTGGTCCTCCTTTCAGAGACTCTTTTAAGCCTGCATACTTCGAAGTTGTTCCGACTTGGTCGCGATTTGTAACATTTCAACGGTCACCGCCCAATCAACGCCAAAGCATGCACGAAACTTCTCGTTACCTCGTCATTGTAACAGATCCACGATTCTCCCGTGTACAATTTTAAACAGTGAACCGAGTTTTGTCAACGCGCGCAACACTTTTCTCGCATTTCGTATCACTCGAGCATTCCCCCGAGTCCATTAAAGCGGGGCTAATTAATTACCGCTCTCAAGTCGTCAAACCGCTTCAATAAGCGGCGTCGCGTTACCCAAAGAAGCTTCAAAGGCCACTCAAACGGACGCTCCCAGGCGCGTACAAAGGGCAGCCGGAAGAAAGGGAGAGGAAAACGATAACAAGGATTGATCTGCCGGGAAATGGCTCGTGCAGGGGATCCTCCGTGGCGCGAATCGTAAATGGAACGCGTCTGATTTACGCGCGGGATTCCGCGCGGAGCGGCCTGCGAACGGCACGGCGGCGAAGAAACGGAGGAACGGAGAACGAAACTGACGGAAAGCGTTCAGCAACCGACCGAGAGAAGAGAGGCCTCGCGAAACTGGCTGGCTGCTGAATATCATTTTTTCCGCTCGGGAAGATTTTCACTTTTTCGTTCGTCGTCTACCGACGCCGCCTTTTCAAGAGGATAGATGCGAGATCCGGGAGGGCGGGCGGCGAAACCGGCGCAGCCCCACACGTTTTCCGCTTCCACGTGACTCGTGGCAGACGCAACGCGTCGCCTCTCGTCCTGTCGTTTGTCAAACTCGACGCAAGATCCCCGTTCCACGCGTTGCTCCCCCTTTCCCTCTCATTCTGCTATTCGCGACGACAACGACGACGGCGACGACGACGACGACGACGACGACGTCGAGGGAGGAAATCGGCGTCGATTGAGAAGCTTACGCGATAATGTCCTTTACAGCAGCCAGCGCGACACGTCGGGGGTGAGCGTATCAGACGGCGTCGAGGAATGCGAGGAGACGCGCCCATATGATACCGTGGAAACGTCTTCGTCGTTCTTTCTTTCCCGTTCACCTCGTCTGGCAATTTTGATACGCGGACCGGATGAAAGATTACGCGGCGTCTAGGGAGACAAGAAGGTATCGATGCCTCCCATTTGTATAGTAGGCGAAGGACGATCGATCGACGGTCGATCGGAAATAGTATCCCCGGGGATGTGGTATTAGCCGGACGGATCTCTCTAAGATAAATGCGAGAGACGGACGGTCTAGACGAGGCCCTAGGCTTAAGGTTAATCGTTTTAAACGAGGCCCCGGCTCGGCGAGCGGGCCACGAAAATTCGGCGGACGCCGTCGTGTTCGCGGCGACACGCGATAAAGGACGCTTCGACGCCGGAAAGTAGAAACCGGTTGCGTTTCCGTAATTTATCGGGGAGCTGCCCTCTACCCATTCTGCTCTCGTCGTTATTACATGCACGTGGGGACGTTCCAGGCAAGTTTCGACTCTCTCTCTTACGTGGCACTCGAAACCAATGCGCCGATACGGGCCAAGAGCTGGCCCCGGCGGATCCGCCTGCAAAACGACCGAAACGTCGAGATGTCCCGCGCGGATGCGATACGCGAGTCGCATTATTGCGCGAGCAGCATAAAACATGCGGATAAGCGTATTTAAAAGAAGCGAAATGGGACGAGGGAGGAAGGTGGGAGAGAGCGACGCGGGGTTCATCGATTTACCGGTGCGTTAACCGGCCTGTACTTTCAAGCGTTTCGCCAACGGGCGAGTGTACCCTCGCGAATGCTTCGCTCGCGCGCGCTTCGAAAGTGCACCGCCCGCGAGGACGCGAATGCATTCCGCGTGAAGGCTTTTAGTTTGGATAAAAAAAGTTCTCGGCTGATCGATGAAATGAATTGCCCCGAAATGACGTCATTATATCGATGGACATTTCAAAAAGCTCGCACAATCGCCGGTCTGAACGATCGCGATTGATTTTTAATCGAACGTAACTCGCTCATTACTCGCGCGGATCGTGGGTTTACATTTACGTGGCAGTGACGTCGAATACTTTTTAATTGATCGAACGGGGAATTATTCGTCGCGATTAAACAATCCGTCCGTTCCGGGCACTCGGTCAGACAAATTATCGTCGCGTTATTAGAAATATGTATAACAGACGGTAATCGTTCACGCCACTGTCCAAATCTATACCATACGTCGAAATTAAGGAAAGAACCTCGAATTCTCTTCCCGCTATTACATTGATTATTATGCCCCGATTTCTGAGAGGAGAAAATTCCTCGAACGAAAGCTTAGTGGCCAAAGATTCCAGCGGATCCCGGCGATCTAAATTCGCTGCACGCGAAACGATAGAGTTGAAAGGAAAAAACGAGCTATTTCTATCTCGCTCGAATTCGCCCACGCGAGTCGCTGGGTGCAGGGCGAAGATAGCGAGGTCTAAGCCGAGGTCACGGGATCAGCACATTACCCTAAGCTTAAGCGCGTAATAAAGTCGCGAAACTAACGGCCAAAAGATCCTCCGCAGTTGCATCGGCGGTCAGGATACGATTGCTTCGGAACCGTTCTCCCCGCTCGAAGATTTCGATAAACACTGCTCGATCCACTTCGACGATTGCGGGTATACGTACCCAGACGAGAGCGCGGCGAGCATTCGCTGTGTACGCATAATCGGGGAAGCATAATTCATCCTGGAAAGTCGTCGGGCATCGTGGGAAGCCACAATAAATAGGCTCCACTTCAGGAGATAAGTCTAAGATCTTTTCCACCTACTTAGTGCTTGGCAAATTTTGTGTATTAATGCGCGCTATTTATTTAAGATTCAGTTATGGACGCGCAGCACTGCACATTACTTAAATGAAATATAAAATGCAGAATATACAAAATTCGGCAACGAAGTGAAGAGATCACTAAACGACCGAAAAATTGTCGACTTTAAACTACTGTAACTTTGTGCAAAAAAATCGTATCGCGATCTGCCTGGTCTCAGTTTAAAGGGAAAAGCCTCTACCATTACACCCCTGAATTGAATTTTGTCGAAATCTTTTTTCGTCGGAAAACCGAGCGGAAAACTGGAGCCGCTGTTTCGCTCCAAATATTGTTCGGCCATCGACCATCTCTAACGCAGGTTAACAAATTTCTTCCCCCACCCGAATCGTCGCGAAGTCGAAGGTTCTGGTCCCCCCATTTACAACGATCGTATAAAAGTTGACGCACGATTTCTCGATCGAAGGGAAACTATCAGACATGGATCAGACCTTCGATTCAATTCACCACCGACCCCGGTTAAACGAACGCCTAACCCCTATTTACCTAACCACTGAGATTCGCCGGTTTTCGCGCGTCATCCTCCCCCCGGGCAAAGGGGTGGCTAAACGGCAACGTGTTGCTCGTTGCCTTCGCGAACGCTGTTTCAGGGAAAAATTCGTCGGGGTTACCTGTGCCTGGTTTCGTCTGCGCCGTGTCTCCGCCGCCAATTCTCTCCCCTTGCCTCTCCAGGGCCACTCGCCGTCACCGACACGTTTAATTACGCCCTACGCCGCCACCCCTTCCATCGTTATTACGGCATGAACATCTGCCACGATGAAAGCAATAGAGCGGGGAAAAGCCCCGAGAGAACCGCGGCATCCCCGAACCAATGCTATCGGGAATCGGGGGAAGGTTCAAGCAGCTGCCACTTACCTGAAACAGAAAGAGAAATGTCGTTGTGAGCAGGTGATTTTCAGCACTGATACACCGATAAGGGCGGGCCTATATTATTCGCGATTCCGTCCCGTTTCCCAAGCCCCAGCTTCGACGGCTCCACCTCTCGACGAGGGCTGTTTGGGAAACCGCGAGGCACGAGTGGAGCCTTTTGTTCGCAGGGCTTTAGGCGCGATCGTTAACGCAGCCAGCAGAGGGTGACTTTCGTCGAAACAATTTTCACGGGTTGATCTACGACGGACCTCGATGCGATTCGGGGCTGATAATTATTTCGAGGGTTCGCCGTGCTGCCGCAATGCTCGCGTGAACGTTGTTAGCTGTATTTTTGTTTGACACGGAGCATCGTGAACTTTTTCATTTGACTATTAATATTAATTTCGTTCGCAACGGTCCCGTTGGGAACGCAGAGTTTTTAATATCAATTGAAAAATACGGGAAGTTACCGAGAGCATGGGAGCGAATTTTCGTTGGCACTGGTAACGTTTTATTGGCAACAGAAAATATTTGCTCCTTTCGAGGGGGGAGGGGGGGGGGAGGGGCGAAATAAAACATTTTAGTTACATACAGTTGTTAATCATCGATATATTGGATTTCCATTCAATTTTTTGGGGAGGGGGCGAAATAAAACAATTTAGTTACATACAGTTGTTATTCATCGATATACTGGGGTTTCCATTCGATTTTTGCAACAGCTTCCTACCAGCCGGATAATATTTTTCGTTTCTCACGCTATCAATTTGTACTGCCGTTAATTCGTGTACATCGAACTTTTCAAACCTCTTATCAAATTGACTTAATCGTTCCACGATATTTCGCTACAAGTGACGATATTCTGTTTCCGCGAACCGTTCCGCTTCCACTGGCCGTTCGCAATTTTCGATCAGCCCGACCTTGCCACGGTTAAACTCTATTACGATCAGAATCCCATTACACGACGGGGACTCCGTAAAATAGTAGAACGGAGGTAGCATTCCCACGTTACCACTTTTACGTCGCAGCGCTGCGTCAACTACACGTGTCCGCGTCTCTTATTATCTGGACAGACGAAACCCACATATCCGAAATATACCCATGCTCGCGCATCATTAGTATCCTATCGTGTTTCAACGACGGCCTATTATTTTTCTATTATCCGACGATCGACTCGCGGCGCCGATCTTCTTGTCCCAGACACGCGTTCGTCGACTGATTCGGGCAGGGTACGATTCATCGGGCAGGTGTATCATTTCTCACTTAACCAGCGATAACGCGTGTTAAATTTCCAATGAGCGGACATCCCCGATACTGTTCGCTTGTTAGCTTTCTATTAAGGCACTATCAAGCGCCATTGGTTGTGAATAGTGATGGACGCTTCCACTGACACTTCATTGTAAAGCGCGTACTTCGTTGCGTAAAAGTTTACGTCCGTTTGGAACGCCTGTAAAAACTGTGCGATAGCGTCGTTCCGTATCGTGCACGAATACTGGACGGATTAAAATATGATACCGAATATCGAAACATTTATATTCATTAAAAAAATGATCGATACGGATGGAATATTTTTCTCGACTCGCTTAATATTTTTATTATCCCCGTTCGGTATTTTTCGATAAATTCCAATATTTGAAATGCAATCTAACTTATTCAGCGTGATATGTGCTTGTTATATTTTTATTATGCAACGCGAATGCGCCCCGATTTTCCGCCTCCCCTGGTTACATCATTCATATTGGTTTCGCATAAATATTGCACCTTACCCTGCAGCACCAATTTCATATTGACTATCGAATTATTAAAACGGGGAACAAAACACGGCCAGTTTATATTTCTGATTCGCGCCTGCATTTTTATCAATCCGTCCGTACGCATTACATATCCAGTAAGCTCTCTGTTCCCGGTGCAAAACAAATGGCGAAACAAGCGCGTAATCTCCACCTCGATCCCCCGATTTTCCACTCGACCAGGGGAAGAATGTTCGCCGTTTCAATGCGGAAAGATCGTTGCACAGCCAACAGTCCAGCGGCGGATCGCGCGCGATTTCGTAAGCGCACGCTTGACCGATTGCGAGCGTATTCGCGCGGAGGACGCGTCCGCTTCGTCGCGTCTTCCGCGAGCAATAGGCATTCGTCGGTCCAGTCGGTCGACGTGTGAGGTTTTTCACGTGGTTCACCTGGACGACACAGGCCGAGGTTTAAGTGGGTGTCCAGGAGATAAGCGACCACGGCTGGCATAACAGCTCGATAAACTCTCGTGTTTATTGGATCGTCCCTGTCCGGCATTTTTCTCTTTCTCCGACCTGTTCCAAACGTTTTCGGCCTCGAAACACATCCGACTCCTTTCGGTACGGCAGTTTCGTCGCCCTTTTCCTCGCGTCACCATTTTTCTACACCGCCTCGGCCATTTCGCATCGCGCGTCCACTTTGGCTTATTGTCAGTCGCCGCTTGGAACATTATACCACACGGACGTTTATTCGCCGCGCGCGAGGATTATCTCGCGCGATTCCCCGTATTTCCTCTTGGAAATTGGCGTGCCCGAATGTTATATGAAAAAGGGCAGACGAAACTCGGCGTCCCGGTTCGCGTCGCGTGTTTACCCTGTTCGAGGACGGAAACAGAGTGCTCGGCGCGGCAGATGAATATTTGAGAATTAACCGTTCGCCTCGCTAATGCGACGGAACGTGGAAGCGAACGGTCGAGCGCGGGGTCGAAACAACGGGGAAAACGAAATAAACGAATCAAGCCGGTCAATACGGTCCCCTCTTGTTAAACTTGATATATTCCCGGTCCACTTTCGAGCGACGAAAGCAAACCTGCGCCGGTCTCAGTAGTTGCGTTTTTTCGGAGGAACGGAAACCAGACGAAAACGGTCGCGGACAGAACGAACGTTGAAACATGGATCACAGACGGAATGTTGCGAAACGGTTATCAAAACGATGGAGAAATCGGTCGACCGAGAACGCGGCTGATTAAAAATCGCGGTGACAGCCAATGCGGCGCAATGGAAAACCGCGAATTGGACTCCGTTCCGTAGGTTTGATTGGATTTGCCACGCTACGCCCACTTCATAAACGCGCATTAGCATTCACGGTCCGGCGGCGATCGCGGAGCCTATTACTATCGTAAATCGGTCGCAATCGGAGCTCCGCTTCGACGGCGCATTCTATTCCCGTTTAGAACGGCGATCCGGCCGAGTCGTCTCGGATTGTCCGAGATGGTCGCGCGCTCGCGCGACGAATTTCAATTCGCGAACACTCCCCCGCCGGTGGCGTCCCGCGAGTCTGACCTCGAAATTCCCGTGGAGGAACGAAGTACCTGTCGGCTGCCGAGTGTGCGACACCTTGTTCGCCCTTTCGAGTAAATTCCATTGACCGTCTGCCACCGAGATCCTTTAGGTATATTTCGTGCCGAGAAGATTTCCCATGTTTGAATCGCAACGAAACGAGCAAATATACGTCTGCTTCTTAATAAGAAGAACGTTTCTGTATTCTCCTTCGAACGTTCAATCGAACCAATTTATCGCACCGCCCTGGAGCCGAAAATCTTCCATAAAAATTGACCGCGACTGAAAGCAGAGCGGTCGGACGCGCAGCTCGACAAAGACGTCTGGAGATCCTCTTCGAAGCCGATGTCCACGGGTCGTAAATAGAAATCTGTAACTAGCGTTCGAAGCGATCCGCCTCTGACTAATGCTAAAATTGCCTCGTGTCCAGCACGGATACACGGCTCGAGCCTGCCGGCTCGCTGGTTCTGGTTCTTTGTCTCGCCGCGTGCTCGCTGCCATACCGCCGCGTTACATTCGTCTTCGGGGGAAGACCAGAACCCGCGCCTTCGAGGACCGTGTTGCAGCGGCCGCCTCGAGAAAGGTGTCGCGGTATCAGATTATCAGGGCCATTGTTTATGCTTTATACGCCCCCTTAAGCGTGCGCAAGCGGGGATGGCTTTAAATTTTCACGATGTACGCGCGAACACGGCCATACGGGACGCCTGGACACCTTCCCTTTTCGCCGATGCGCCTCCTGCGACGATGCAACGCGCTCATCTCCGATCTGTCCGTGGAATTCGAGACGTCTTTATGCCGAAGGACGAGAGGCCGCGTGATTTAGAGCCCGCCGTGCGACAACTCCCGCGTTTGCCACCAGCTGCTTTCTATTGGCATCGCGGAATCCGCGTTTCGCAGTGCGTCACTGCCGGCTGAGTGATCGTTTCCTATCCGAGAACGATGCTGCACTCGTTCAGCGAGCTCCTGCGGTGGATAAATAGTGCGAGGTATGCGGAAATACGTCGACGGATTTTTGGAGAGTACTCTTGTCTGGGAGTACTTTTAGAATTAACAATTCAGCCCTACTAGAGTCGTTATTATTTTTGTCCGAGAATCGATGGATCTTCGGGGTCCATTTTGGATCGCGTTCGTGGCACGTTCAAGGAATGCGACGAATGGGCCCAAAGGGGCAAACGCGCGGTCGCGTTTCGGCTATCGGAAACTCGGCCAGTTTTCCTGCACTTCTGAGTGCCCTTCGAGAACAGCTTCGCCGAATCGCTTTCGGGGACCGTGATTATTCGTGGGCCAGGGTTTTACGATTATGGACGGGTATAAAGATTTCCGTGACTCATTGCAGAGTACGCAAGCCGGCAGTAAAAGAAAAGCGTCGATAGAGGATGAGATCCTCCTCGAACGGCTAGTTTACGTCGGATTCTTTCGCTCCTAAGTGTCCGTTTATCCGTTAGGAAAGAAGCAGCGACAACGCGAATCGCCCGTATGACGGAAAAACCAATGAAAGGAGCGCAGGACCGCTCGTAAAAGTAATACGTTTCAACCTTTCCTCGTTTTGCTCCTCGGTTATTCTCCCCGCCTCTCCCATCTTTCTCTTCCTCTCGGTCTCGTAAAACGCAGTAAATCCTTATCGTCACTTTCGACATTTCCCTCCCCCACGGCCGCCCCTCCGCCGCCCCGACGGTGTTTCACGGCGCCCGTTGCATCGAACCACCTTCGCATTATCTTTACATCCCGGCTCGGAATGCGACGGGTACGCGTTCGTGGTTTAACCCTTTCAAGCAGCGCCAGATAAACGTGTCGCCGGACACCTTTTGTAAAATTGAACGATTCCGGCACCGCGTCATATCTGTTCAGCTGTATAAAAAGAACGCGGCGTCACTTATCTCTACGCGCCTCTCTTTTTCCCAGCGTTTCTTCTTTGGCCCGCTCGACGTTCACCAGAGGAGAAAGAGAATGGCGATGGCACCCGCTATCGAACACCTCTTTCACTCGTGTCGTGATTCGAGGCGTGAACGAAAGGTGTTCGAAGGATCGACGTACCGGAACCCGTTCGGTCCCCGCGCACGGAATGATCGATCGTACGCGCCTTCGACTCGCTCGCGTTCCCCATAGGCTCGCTTACCTGACGCTCGTGCGAAACGCGCCGCGAGATAAGCGGTCGCGTTAGATACCTGTCGATGCTCACGGCTGGATCGCGCCTGATATTTTCGCGAAAGGCGAGCAAACGTGGGCTCCGGTTCGGTTTCCACGAAGCAACGACTTCACAGATTCTTCGAAGCACGAAACGGGCATAATATTTTATCAGAGATATCTCTTTTCAGCAGTCGAGGGTATCCAGCATCGAGAGTTTTTATATACGTTCACTTATACTTACAGATAAGTGTATTCTTAACGCGGGCATAAATTTTCGATCGATAAATTCCTCTTCGCCTCTTTTTCGTGGAATTTGTAAGAGATTGTTGCTTTTAATTTTCGGGGACCAACGGAATGCGATAACTTTGCCCGGAGTTTAATTTATTTATGATCCTCCTTATCGCCGCAGTTTGGGAATGAAAACAAAATCTTAAATCGCGCCGGTTTTAAAGGAGTCGAGAAAGGAGCGAGCGACCCGGCGATACACCTGGTGGACCGAGGGCGCGTTATCATTCTCGACGGTACAAATACGGGGAAGAGCGCGAGAGCGTGGATTATCATCGGCTTCGATACTCGCTTAAAACCGCATTGTGTTTCATCGATCCCCCATTCGATTCCATCCTTGAAGAACTCGCTCCCCGGATAAGATCGTCACGAATGGTATTGCTACGCCGTATGGGAAAAGTCTCGAACGGATCTCCAGCTCTTATCCCGAATATACTTCTGACGCTCGCGTGATTAAGATATCGTCCGCCGCGCACTTTGCGAAATCTCGATTTAAATGCAGGCCGGCCGGGTCCACTTCCAATCCAGTCAGGACGCGTGACATTTTACGGCCGCATTCTTATTTCGCTAAGAAATATTCTCGAACACGTCCATTTTTTTCTTCTTCTTCTGTTAGTTGTTTTGTTAAAATAATACTATTTTCATCGCGTTTCTGCGTCCACCACTCCTACGTCCGACAACGATCCAACAATTTCACCGTCCGCCGCAACGATCTCACTTCTGCCGTTCCGTTTTCGTTCGGCACATTTTCCGCCAAGCTACGCAATCGTGGAAAAGTCTAGTCTCAATTCGCAGTCCAGTAGCCAGACGTCGAATAACTAATTCGTCGAGGGGTTTCGACCCGAGGCGGACATCGTCGAACCTAATTAACCCTCGCGAGAATACACGATTCTTCCTCTAAGAATTCTGACAACGGTGGACGGGGAAAGGGCGAAGCCTCGCAGGGGATTCAACTCGCGACTCGTGGCAGCGCCGCCACGGGCCGGCAGATCCTGGAACGCGTCGTCCTCGGTGATTGAAAACGCGAACCGCGTGTAACCGCATTTACCAGGAGACCGTCGAACGGCCATCGGGGAAGCCGATCGAAACAATATTACCCGAGTGGTTATTTGTCGCGAATCCCGATTGCTTCACGGCGAACCCCGGCCAATTTTGCCCGTCCCCTTTCCACCGGCCGAAAGCTAAACTTCGTCCCATCTCTGTCGCGATAATCGACCGCCGAACGGTTCGACTGTGCAACTCCGAAACCGGTCGAATTCCGCGTTTCCTTCGAGACGAAATCGTGCCTGCCGATCGGTGGACAGCCACGAGGATCCCGGACCGATCCCGCGCTGCCCCGGTCCCGACGGGCTCGCTTTCTATCGATTAATATGCGACAGGCTCGATCGGGAACGATTTAAAGGCGTTCACCGGCTACGGGCTTGTCGCGATACCATAGCTGTCGCCGGTGCTCGCTCTAATGGCCGCGGATAATTGGTTACAACTGGCCCCGTATACGATTCATTGATCCGTGGTATTCCGGTGTGTGCAGACGCGCCCGGCACCCGCGTTCGCTCGAGTTTCTCCGGTGGCTTGCCCACCTTTCGAAAGATCGGCCGGTTCTCCCTGTTAAATCCTTTACGGTCGCGGACACAATTAGCCGCGTCTCGCTAGAAACGTCTCCCCGACGGCCCTAGATAGAATGTGGGATCGCGATCGAGGCATTGATCCGTACGTTACGAACCGTCCGTAACTCGAATCGGGGTTTCACGGGTCGACTTGTCGGGTGATTTTCCGTAGACGGGCTGGGCCGCGAGATTTCTATGCCAGATGTAATTGGCGATAGGGGCACTTGGTCTTGGTAAATTGGCTCCGCAAAATACTCGCGATCAACCTGCGGAGTTAAATATAACCGCAGCCGGAGGATCGCGATACGGTTGCGTGGGCGGAAAAATATTGGCGAGATAATCGGTTTAATCGAAATCGCGGATTTCCGCGTGCAGGTCGCGAGGTTCGGTTAAGTTTAGGGCAGCGGTTCTTATCGGATCTCAATTGCGCGTCTCGTTAAAGCCGTCCCGTACTATTGCCGACGCACGTAGGTCAGGCATTTTGCAAAGATACATTAGAAGCAAATCGTAAGTCCAGGTGTCGAAATGAAATAAGAAGGACGATAAAAATCCTCTACGAAATGGAAAAGGAAGAAAGCTGTCGGCCGGTCTCGTTAACATTCCTATCAATTATCTCTACGATACGAAGAACCTCGCGCCGCGCTGGAAAAAGAACAATCCTATCAAGTGACGCTCGAAGGGACGAGGGCTGTCTCGAAAAAATTTATTACCGATCCGTCGGCCCGGTTACGATACGACGTCTCACCGACGGAACCGTGCGTCCACAATCAACTGGATCCGTCGTCCGGCCACGGTCGCACATTTCTCGGGTGATCGCGGCCCGATGGTTAACGGAACGCCTGAGATTTCCCCGGCTGTTATCCAGCGTTCCCGGTGTTCGGTTTCGTAGACACCGCTTTCAGCCACGGCGTTCTCGCTGCGAACGACCGATCGCGCCTCGGCCGCGATCCTCTTCCGCTTCTCGTCTCTCGTGCCCGATACCCGTCGGGCTCGCATTCCGATCAACGAGAAAAACACGGTGCCTACAGACCACAGAACGGTAGCCCATTCACACGGTCTTCTCCTGCTGGCGGCGCGGCACCTCGGTTTCGTGCGCCACTCGCTCCAACAGGTGAACGGCGCGCGCGTATACCTGCGGGGAGGACCTGCACGCCTCGGTCGTCACGTACGTGTACGTGCAAGCCGCCGCGAACAGCTCGCCTCGCCCTCCGCACAATAAACCAGCGACTCGCGCTGGGATATAATGCCTCGCCTATTGGAACGCGAGGCAACGATCCACCGGGGCCACGGAATTGCACTGCTTGATGGATTCCTGGAATCGGCTCGCGGGAATGGGAACGAGAAAGGCGCCAGGAGGGGTGCCAACGGGGTTGCGAATGCGACAGGAAGCGAACGACCGGTTGATTAATTAATTGCGCCGGGTCTTTGATTCGGATGCGAAAGGATGGTACACGCGGAGGGTTTGCGAACGGGTAGGTGGAACGCAAGTTTGCGGGAGATGGAGCAGATTCGTTGATTTACGATATATTTGATTCGCGATTATTCTTCTATTGGAGATTTATCCGTTCGACGGGCTGTTAGTTGGGAGCACCAGTAAGGCGTGTTCATTTTTATTGTACGGACGATTCATTGGGTGGATAATTGATCCTCTCACTGGCCATTAACTGTCTATGAAGTTGTAGTTACACAGATGTGTGCATTAATTGAGGAATACTTAACTAAATTTTTATAAAGTTGGCGCGTGGGATCTAGTTTAATGGAGGAATCAGGAAAATCCCTATGGGAAAGCAATATCGGCTTATCCTACTTTCTAGTTTGTGATGCACAATTTAATGGACTATCTTTTACGTAGCCGTCGCGTATACACGCGCGGTGCATGAAATTTTATTACAGTTCCAAGTGGCCCACTTTAGTCTGTCGCCTTATAAAACACAGTTTCGGAGTATTTATAGCGCCAATGAAAGCGCTGCCTCCTCTGGCGCAATAAATTATGTACCGATATTAAGGAGACCCGAAAAAGAATTAAAGGGACTGTTGCCGGCCTGGCGAAACGTTTAATAAATTTTTCCGTATCCGCGTAATTGCTTCCTGTTTCCGGTGTCCTGGCCTTGAACTCCCCGCCGCGCAAGCTCTGACCAATTCAGACTTTAATTAAGAGACGTATCTCGCCCGTCCTTTGATTTATATTCTATCGACGAAAGGAAGCGACGCATTTCTTAATCGTACAGAACGTTTTCTGTTTCGCTGCTCGTTGCTCAAAATTAGCAATTCCATCCGTCAACTTTCCAAAATTATTTAACTATCAATCGACTTCGTTTCGCGAGATCGTCTCGTCAATCAAACAACTATTAGGAACAGCCGAGTCCGACACTAGTTCCGCGATCAGCATCGTCGAAAATTAATAAGCTCCGGTCCAAAGCACTAATGAAACAGCATAGAAAAGAAAAAGAAAGAAATAGGATCTCGTTATAAATCGAATCAATATCTCTCTCCTATCTGATCCAGCATGCAAATCGGACACCGAACTGACCGAACCAAATTCACCGTCGACACGTTCCCCTGTTTATCATACAACGTTGAAACGAAAAAGGAAGAGAAAGCGAGCACACACGACAAGTCCTTTCGACCGGTACGCAATTAGTTTTTAACAGTTCGATCTGTTCGCCGCGCGTTTCCACGGGGCAGGCAATCAGCCCCGGAGCTAGCAGTCTCCTTGCTTTCAAGGACCTCCGCGTTATAAGTACGTCGGCTGCGTTCCGTTTAAGGAAGATTCTTAATAACGATCTACCTCCCGTCACGTTCACGCCCGAAGCGTTCGTTCGATCGGATCGGCCGGTCGTCCACAGGGAAGACGGTGTCCTCCGTCGTTCCGACTATTGTCTCCGATCCGTTCGTCTCCGATGAACGGTTTCGTTTCGTTGCAATATCCATTCGATCCCGCAGCACCGTCGAACGTCGAGCACGCGAAATTCACGACGCAAGGTGTTCACGCGGAAACCAACGGAACAACAAATCATCGCCGCAGAAATTGCAGGATATTACCGGAGTCGCTTCTAAATCGCGATCAATTACCTGGGGTCGCGCACGTGGGCGTTCAGCTTTCAACGAATTAAAATTCCGCGACCACGATGATACGGACCGGCTGTAATCTCGCAGCGTGTTGGAACTATTTATCGACCGTGGACGTGGTACGACGAAGGGGTTTTGTGCCTGCATCGAAATGAAATTAATCAGGTATTCGCGGGGGTACTTCCTCGTGCGATGCGACCGACGATTGTTGTTAGAATCCTCGGCAAGTTGAGTTAAACAGCTGTGAAAGATTTCCTGACGCGGCCAGTTATTAGCGAAGTTAACAGTGTACAGATTTCTAAACTACGCATAAATCAAAGCTATTATTCCGAGGATAATTGCTTGTACAAACTTTAGGAACTCGTCTAGAAACGTTTCCACTTTCGAAAGGCAGAGCATAGATGTAAACAAAACAAAATGAAAACACGAGAGAAAAATCTCGGCCACTTTTCGAATTACCCTTTTGCCTTAGGTTCTGGTGTAAAATTGTGCACGGCAGAATGCACGGCGAGAAGCTACCTCGCCCTCGAATATCTATCATCGACAACATAGGGACGGGCGCATCCTTGAACCTGTCGACACCCACGGTGCCTGGTTAGATCGCGGAGTCTCCCGGTTTCCAGCGAACAACGCGAAATTTTCGCACCTCGGGCCCCCGTCGCGGGGCTATCGTTCCATAACGATCCAATAAACATCGGGGGATCTCTGTGGTTTATGCCGTTAACGACACCAGGAAGTAGTGGAGCGTACGTTTAAGGGTTGGATCGTGATCGGCCGACTCTCTCGTCCTGCTCGATTTTCCAGTCGCCGGTCCCGCGGACACCGAACGCGACGTCCGCGTACTCTCGTGCCTCGAAACGATCGTCGCAACGGCCAGGCGCGGACGCGAAACGAGCATGCCGCTATCAGATTCGAGGCGTTGCGAAACAATTTCGCGAATGCATCGATTCCACGTTCCGCGAACGGAGGCGAGACCCGCTTCGCCCCTTCTTCTGCGATCACTGTAATTATTTTGCGGCTCGTTAAACCGTAGTAGCCAACGGGTGAGCACGGTCGAGGTATGGTTCGATCTCGGTGGATTCGGGAAGAACGGATCTTCACGAGTTTCGTGGCGATGTTCCTGTATTTGTATTGGAATCAGTTTCTCCCGCGATCGTTTATAAATTCGTACGTAAAAATAGAGATTCCAATTGTATGCAAATATACTAGATTCGTATCGGACGCCAAGGTCGCTCCATTTTTGTATTCCGTATTTATTCGATTCATATGTTCCCTTGTCTTGGTCCACCAGTATTTTGACGTTAAACAGAACGGTCGCCAGCAACGATTTAATCCGACAACGGGCTACGTTGTGATTAATTGCTTCTCTTCGAACAATGATATGTAAAAGAAACGGAATTATATTCATGAACGCGATCGTCCCCGGCGGTTTTCAATTAAGCAACTCAATTTTCGTTCCCCGCCCTGGTAACGCTAGTTTTAGTTCGTTCGTTCGATTCGGTATATTTCCCTCCCGATTCCTTTCCGCAGATTGTTTATCCGAATTCTCATCGTTCCGGCCTCAATCGAGAAGCGCGTGGACCCCGCGTGTTTCGCGGCCAGACAAACGAGCGCTGGGAACGCTCACGGGGTATATTTATGAATGGAAATGTATCAGCGCGTCGAGCGGCTCCGGCTATTTTAACTCGCACGATTTTTTTGCCACCGATACGTGTTTCTTTTCCACGGTTCCTTTACTCCTGTTTCAGGGATCGCGTGTAATTGGGGTGTTGGGTCTACAGCGAGATATTTCTGGCCAGTTTCGGCCGCTTTCATTGAGAACCGTGAAACGAGAATGTTAAGCCTCTTCCACGTTCGGAGGAACGAGGGGTCCGGTAAAGACGAATCATCGTTGAAATCGCCAACGAATAAAATCGGCCCCTCATCGCATCCACGAAGATCTAAGAACGCGAACAATTGTGCGACGCCGGGGGAGCGCTGCACAGTCGTGGGCAACAAAATATCAGCGTCCCAGAATATTCGTCGCTGCAGATCGATCCTACAAAATCCTTCAAAGAAAACGAGTCCCGCCACTAAACGGTTCGTGTTACACATCTGGATGAAACACGGCGGCGCCGCAGACGGCCCCAAGGACCCCGTTGCAAAATACGCGACACCGGCACGGAAAGAGAGGAATCATGGCAGGACAGGATTAAAAAGTGCCACGATCCTTATCCGCACGTCGTACGTTCACCAGAAGAGGTCCAAGCCTCGCGAACTCCTCTCGACACGGGGCACAGCTCTGTACCCATGATTTTGGCAGCTTATAAGCCTCGTCCCGCTAGCACATTTCGCATCAGCGGACACGTCGTAACTTACCCGTCCCGTATCTCCTTACGCTTATCTGCCAAGCTCGTCGTACATTCTCGCGGGCCCGGCCAACGTTATCTGCGTGACGTATGCGCGACGACTCAAGTCTCGCTAATATACGGTTAATGAAACGTTAAGTCGTGCGCTCACGCATGTCGTCCCAAAAAACGCGTTTGTCCCCACACCTCCGCCGCGTGGCAGGGTGTATTTTGCGACGACAGTCCCTGGAACGCAACGTTAACCTGATCTCTCTCTCTCTCTCTCTCTCTCTCTCTCTCTCTCTGATAATCAATGCCACCCGCCATTCACCACCGGCGCAACGGCTACAAGACTTTGATAATTAACGGCGGAATTACAGCTAGATGCATCTAGGTGGGTGTGGAATCCGCGACCCCGTTGTCCTGGCTTCGTTGGTCGTGAAGGAATGCTCGGGTCTCTTGGTCGAGCCAGAAAGCATTCTCTAGCCCCCATGGATGGGGGATTTTAGCGAGGCCGATGTTTGCATCGAATTTAATTGACGCAGGGTAAGGCAGATATTCGTGGACGTTATTGAGGCCTTCGTTTCGAGTTTACGATTAGCGAATGGGGAAGGTAATGTGACACGAATGTGCACGATGATTGCTGACGTTGTGTCGTTTCGAGCAAGTTTTCGGAGTAAGTTCGTTTTATGATCAGATTCCGGGAGAACAAATGGAACGGGTTAATGGGGCTTGTACGCGTAACACGAGCGGAGTTAGACGATGTGTGAAGTAGAGATATCGTACGTGAACTTTGTTGTTCTAACTCGCGTGCAACTAGGAGGTCGTAGCGGGCGTAGAGAAAGGTGTGCCGCGAAGATGCAATTAGCTAAATTAAAGTAGAAACCAGAATTTATCTCGAGCACGCAGGGATTCCTCCCTGACTGTTCTCAGTTTTGATTAAGAATTTTCCTACGTCACGCGTTCGTTAGCAAGTGCAAACTGGCGCGCGTGGCAGTCGCCGATTCGAAGTTGCGCACCATGAAAGTCCCCGCGGATAGAGCGATTTCGTTTACCGAACGAGAACCCGATCCTCCTTTGATCTTATTTAATTCCACCGAATGTTCCACCCGACGAATCGACAATCAATTTCATCGACATCGTAAACAATGGTTTGGAGGCACGGGAATCAATGATCGTACACATGCAACAGAGGGCAAAGGTGATCTTTTTCTCGCGGATGCACGGTGGCTGGAGGCCTGCCACCGGCAAGAGAAAGGCGAGGACGAAGGAGAGGATGCACTCTTCGAGCGTAATTCATTGTCCTGGCCGCGCACCGTACGTATTTTCTTGCGGAGGCGCATCTCGCATTATCCAGATAATAGCATCCGAGATGATCATCTCGGATGACCATGCATCGGTTGACCTTGCCGGTTTAAAATGACACGCGCGGGTCCAAGCGGTATCTCCATCTTATTTTAGATTCAATAAAGGGTACATATTTCATGCTTTATCCGAAGGTCTTTCGTAATTCAAGGCTGCCGGGCAAGTACTGCTCGCGATGCTGCCCGTGTGAAAGACTTCACCTGAGAATGAAGGGGTCCCCTTTCTAGATAGCCATCCTACGGAATCGTACCGAAGAAACTTCTGATTCGTGCAATTATGCGAAACGTTTAAAAGGCCAGTTCGATTCATCACTGAAGGGAACAGTTGATTGTCCGGGTATTAATATAAGATCGTAGAAAGCCCGGACGAAATACTGTGCAACAGTGCAGCAACATTTAAGCGGCAGCCAATACACCAGAAACGTTGTCACGAATAATATTTATTATTCGTTAAGTAACGGGCTACACCCATTACGCGGCGCACGCTTTCATTTATCCGCGGAGAACGCGTACTTCATCTCTCTACCCTAGTCGCAGGAGACTAGTCTTTCACCCTGTCAATTAAGGGGTTAATAACTTGCTTCAGCCCGGAGTAATCGATACGAAATTTTTTCATGTTCGACTCGAATCAGGACAGGGCGCGCCCGGAATGTATCTGTTTCCAGCCTCTCGTTGGTTCTCGTCGATTGCTAGAACGGTATTCGCGCTCGACGGGTGAACGTGTACTTCATCTCCGTCGCTAAATGTCCTTTGTGTCGTTCCGCCTTATGAAAGTGAACGTGCCCGAACGTATCCGCCGTTCTCGAAATATTCTGCTGTATAAATTATAGCGAGGTTCGATCGATGCCGTCTTCGGTCGATTTTTTCTTTCCTGCCCTCCCCAAAAGAATTTTCTAGACTCGGATAATTCCGCGATACGTATTCAGCGATAAGCCACAGCATAGATTCGAACGATACTACTACTCGCTATCGTCGCGAACTCTTCCAGAAGGGATCTCTATATTTGTGCAACATCGACGAGGTGTCGTCGGGCGTTCGCTCTCTATTTCCAGCTTCGTTCTAGATGCAACAGGAGTTACATATTTTATCCGTGTGTGTAAAAAGTCGCGCGATCCAAGGCTGCATACGACAGAGTGAGAAGGAACTTTAAGGCGTCGGAGAGTGTAGGCAGCGAATACCGAGGACCTTGGCTCAAACGCGTTTCTTACAGTTTCCATTTGCCGTATTGACACACCTACGTGCGCGTTACGTCCGCAACGGTAAGCGATTCGGGCCTCGAATAATCGGATAACGTACGTTTGATAATAAAATATTATTCGACGGGCCGGGAAATTTCGACGTGCCCGCGACCGCCAGTATTTTATTCCATCGCGAGGGGCAAACGTGACAGCGCGCTCTTTGCTCGTGTTTTATAGAGCTGGAAAGTCCGGCCGGAGTTTGTAACGGGCGTGCAAATAACGGAATTCAGATATTTCATTTAAATACGGCCGACAGCATTGTCCATTCTGTCTATGGGTCATACGTTGACAATTGTACCGATTTCTATTACGGTAAAAGCGTTGTCGATCATCGTTACAAGCTTCGCCGCCGCGTTCCCCACCCGCGGAATGCACTTGTTGGGCAAGCTTCGCGACAAACATTCGCAACTTGCGCCGGGGAGAAATTGGAAATAATAATTATCAGGATCTGCCCGCCGGTAGAAGTTCTCGCTACTGATTGGCTATCCGCGAACTCATTTTATTCGCAATTAACCCGTAATTGCCAGGAAGCTTGGCGGCTCCCCTTTCCATAACGATCTACAAAATAAAAGAGCCGTCGTAAAAGAAATGCGCGCAGTCTGACAAATTTCTGAAGCCTGAATATTTCAAGACGGAAGGCATCCACACGAGACGGCTATAATTACTCAGCATCCAATATTCGTAACGCACAATCAACTGACAAAATACAGCAACCCGCGCCACTGTGACATGCTCACGAGCCGACGTATAAAGCGTAATCAAACGTTCCTATCGCCGCGCACCTGTTAGCAGACTACCGACCCGGGCTGCAGAGCATCTCGCTAATAGCCGCGTAATGAAACCGTGAGCGGTACGAGCCCGCACAGCACAGACCCCCACACCGCTAAACACCTTTACGCACAAACGTTACGTTCCCTACGCTTCCTAAACGGAACCCACCTACGCGCATTGTTACGCCGACAGATACGCCAGGTTTTCTTGCTCGCAGTGACGACAACGACATTAACCAGACCGATGGACCAAAGCGTCGTTCGATGCATCCGCTAATAGTCACGGGAAATAATAATACGACGACGATAATAATATTAGTCGAACGGAATGTCGCGCTTGTACCCACGGGACATCGTTAATGGTGGCAGCGGACAGCACCACGGCGATGGTAATAGCGGGCAAGCCTTGATATATGTCGCTCTTGGGTCTCGAACGGAAGATACCGGAACGCTAGGTGTATGTCTTGGTTAGCGCGATAGAACAACAGGTACAACAGGCGCGTGTTCACACGCGCAACGACTCTACGTGCGTGTGAGCACGGCACGTCAACGAACAAACTATGCGGCACAGCCGAGAAGGCTGGGCATCCACGCGAGCAAACCAGACACTCCTCTCGACCGGATATAAAGGTAATTGCATAATTTAGTGCGAGGCATTAAACATTCACGTAATCGCCATTCACCCGAACGTCTTCGACCGGCCGATCGTTCAAGAGCCCTCTTCCGTGTCTCGTTCTCCTCCACCGTTCCTATCCCTTCCGTTCTTCGGGATCAAAGATCGTCGAATCAGCTTCACAGCCCGTGGGCTAGAATCCTGGGTCCCTCTCGTCTCAGAGTTTTGTTCGTCACTTGTTCGCACGTACTCCCCCGTTGTACATGCGTACCCGCGCGTGTATTGCGCCGTCAGAGCCGAGGAATTGACTCCCACGTGTACAGGCGAGTACGTGGCCAATACGAGGAAACGGACCCGAGATTATGCCCGCGCGTCTATGAGAAACCGCGAGGAATAACCGTGGAGCGGAGAAGATAAGGGCAGGCAGGAGGATGAGACAAGAGGAGGATGGGGCGAAGGGGAGAGCGAAAAGAGAAACGGAGAGGACGCGAGGGTTACATGCAAGTACTAAGTGAGTTATGGCGCTCGAGCAGATATATCAACTCCTTCATTTCCGCCGCAGACTCGGCTGGGTTCCTCGGCCACGGTGAGCCTCGTCTCGTAAGCCGTCGATCTCCAGACGGCGAGTGCAGTTTCAGGGGGGGTGATTCACGCATTTCGGCGGAGAGGACCGTGCTTGGGGAAACGCCGCGGAAATGAACCATTCGACCGAGAAAATATACATCTTGTTTTTATGAACACGCGTGGGGAGGCTTCGCGATGGAAACACCGTCGCCCTTTCGGGGAGGGTGTTCTATGCAGAGACGAAGGAAGAAAAATGTAAGGGGAAAATACGCAATTATGAAAAGCCATTTCTCCGCGAAATTAAATAGTTGCTGGATTTTTAACGAAACATTGTTCGTGCTTGACCCGCTGTAATTCCGTAGAAGAAAAAATCGCACAACAGCCCGCCCTGGTTCGCTTTGAAGGGCGAATATTTCGCTTTTAGATCCCCGATTCGAATTTGATCGGGGAGCATTTTGCATTTAACTGAAGGTGCTTTTCTTCTCCGAAAATTGCACAAAGTCAAACGAGCGTACAGAGTTGGCGGAATGTTTTTCTTGGATGAAATCGTGATGGACTTGAAGCTTGACGTCCCCTCGGTGCAAAGGCCACTTGAAAATCTGACGAACGATTGTTTTTCACGATGTCGCAGTTTAAAAGCCGACAATTTTTCGGACTAAAATATAGTGTTCCTTTCATTTGGCGAAACAGTGCAATTATAACGATTATTATCACGGTAATAGCAAACAGCAGCTCGTCCTCATTTTTGAAGAATTAATTCCACGAACCTGCTTCGAACAGAATGGAATTTCATTCCATTCTCTTCGCGCTGCCGAGATTCGTCCGTTTCATCGCGGAATAGCCTGCGCAGATTTCATATCTTCGCGCACCATTTTTCCCCGCATTCCACGTATTCAATCGTGTCAGATCGGCCGAGCAAGAAAACGCGTGTGGAAATCGAAGAGATCGGATGTAATCTGATGGTAGCCGTTGATAAGAAGCGAAATTTTCAGCATGCAAGAGGATTTAACGGTAATACGTGTAAGACATTGTGGCTTCTTCGTCCTATTATATTCCTCTTGTCGATGCGTTCCACTCGCGTGGAGATTCGCCAAGGGGGAAGCAGAGAAAAAAAAAAAAAAAACAAGAAACGAAAGAAGTAACGACGGGAAGTATCCGTAAGCTCCATTAGTCCTCGTGAACGAGCATCGCCGCAAAAACGTCGAAACATAGTGATCAGTGTAAACTACACAGCCGTGAAACGTTCGGCGTTAAACGCTCGGAACGTCGAACGTGTTCCATTTGCTCGGTTGTCTACGATCGAACGAAATTTACGATGGAAAGGGGTATACATTTTATCAAGCGTTATTATAAACTGATCATGCGTAGGTAACTTTAACGAACTCCGTTCAGCCTGGTCGACTGTCCCGCGCGCGTTATTTATAAGCCCCGTCGACACGCGCTTTCTTTTTCTTCCTTATTATGACATTTATAAAATAAACGATAATAAGCACCTTGCCGCGCACAATCTGCACTTCCGATTCGTCCGGCGAAAACGTGCGCCCATTTTCATTCAGCCCTCAATTCCGGCGCGGACACAAGCAGACGTTCCATTAAACACGCTTCCCTCTCGAACGCATCCTCGGCTTGCGTCGCGGCGTGCAACGTAAAACTCGTCATATTCCGATCCCGAACTCTGCACGCGGCTACTCCGCTAAGTAATACCCTGGGATCGACGAGAACACGCGTCCAACAGCCTGTACTCAATCCGTCAAATAGAATCCCGTCTCGTCGCATTATTTAAATCAACGCTCGAGCAGCGAATAGCGAACGATTGCCCACACCCGTCGCGGGACCCGGCGTGCCAGAGGCGCCACTTGGCCGATCGGCTCTCTTCCTTTTTCACCGTAACCGGAAACAGGACCGGAGCGGTCCAACGGAATAGAATCATCGCGCGGTTGCGCAATCGCAGGCGGAACGCGTAATCGCGGCGCGGCGATGAATCGCGTCGCAGAGGTAGCCGGGATGCGAATCAAGGGAAACTGGTCTGTCCGCATTCGACCAACGGGATTGGAAAGAGGGCTGCGTCACGGTGCTCGAGGGTAGACGATCGTTCCGCGAGGACGTTATCGCGATCTAGACAAATTGCGCGCCGCCGCTATCAATTCGTCGGAATGAAAATTAATGCTGGGACGGGCTTGGCGCCTCACGGAATTCCGGGCATTTCCGCGAATTTCGCGCGACAAAAAATTGATCGCACCGGCTCGCCTTCGTTCTCGCCGACCACGGCGAAACTAGCGACAAATTCGCCGCCAGGTAGGTCCGATATGTCAACGATTCTTACGCGCAGCGGTGCGTCGAACAGAATTCCGCGGCTTCCGGATGTCTCCGAACGAGGCTGGAAATTGATGATCGCGGTTTTCTGTTCGCCCTGGAAGGAAGAGGACCGTGTACGACGTCCGGCGGGGAACGAAGCGCACGCGTTGGCAGCGCGGGACCGCTTTCTCGGAAAGGGGAACATAATTTTCGTGGCAAGCAGCACTGGGAGAGGAGGAACACCGAATGGTTCCTCGAACGGTTCCCCGAACGAGCGCGACCTAGCCAGACTCGGTATTACCGCCGATGACTGAGAGCTGACGGCACCGGCGCGGCGTGCCGTTGGTGCGCGCGGCCGAACCGAGCGGTCTTAAGCCGAAAAACATTTGTGGCAATGCTAATTTTATTTTTCACACTCCGCCGGCTGGATATATGGTCCCGTCGTATTTAAAAATTTGCATAATGGCTCCTTGACATGTTTATGCACACACGTAGCCCCCTCTTCCCGTTTCCTCGTCGCCGGTCGGGCCTGGGCCATACCTTTCGCGTGCGTGTCGTAAGCAACGAAACCGTATGCGCTTTCGCCGGTCTACGAGCGGACGAAATACAACGCGACGCGACTGGTCCCCGGGCTAAGTCCGCGCGAGGTCGAGCACCGGGGATTAAAAGTCCCCCCATTGTACTGGGAGATCGTAAATACGCGATTTGTCCGGGACGGACCACACCACGGGTTAATATCGTCCTCCGCGAACCGCTTTCTCGTTCGCCACCGCACTTCTGGACTCTGGACGCCCGTGGGACCGGGGCCACAATAAGCTTCGGCTTAGGGCCCCGATCGATCGTCACTTAAACGGTCTAGCCGCCGCTAATAAGGTTTTCAACGGGAGTTCCTGGCGGATGGCGAAGCTCCGTCGATGATCGTGAATCACCCGATGCCTCCGACTTTCGATTTCGAAAGATCCCAGAATTAAGACGTAGACTCGAAACACGCGGAGTAACGTCACTTTATCCGATCGACTCGTCGGGTCTTTATTTCCCGATACGCGTGGCGAGAAAATCGAAGGATCGCGAAATTTCGTCGTCGAGTATCGATCCGACCGAATGGCGAAGAGGAAACGGCCGATAAGAATAGCGAGCCACCTTCGTAACGACGATCGCGTTGCGAGTAAACGATCGATCACTCTCTCGCGCAATTCCCACGTTGAAATCCGTGTTAAGCAATCGGTCGACGAGTGGGTTACGCGAGACCCCGGGGCTCCGGTTCGCGTCAACGAGCCCCCGGAGAACTCCGTCGAATCGGTGACGCGCTTTCGGTAATCCGCTCACGGAAGCGATAGCGTCCAATCAAGGGGCTTGTTATTTCGAGACCGCGCGTTACGATCGTCCCGACGAACGAACGAGTTCGTCCCGCCGGTTCGATCGATTCACCGGCGAGGTTGCGCTGCCGTGGCGGCGGATCGACGATCGATCATGCTCGGGAGCCAAGGACGATCTGGGTTGAACGATACGCGAGCGTGATTTCTTGGACGTGGGCGTTCCGCGCGCCCGACAGGCACGCAATTTGCAAGTTAAGCGTTTCCATCCGACCGCGACGCGCTCCAGAAGGGATGATTCGCGCAATGGAAACGGAACGCGACGATCGGTTTCGCGCGAGTCACCTCTCGGCCCGCATACACGCGCGCAACGAACGCCTCGCGCTCGTGCACGGCCGTCGGACGCACACGCGTGACGTGCGACGATGATCGTCGCGGGTCCCGCGATTTAATTTCACGGGTGTGCAGCCCGGCGATGACTTTGTCTCCGAGTTGCGGCGGGGTGTCGATCGATTTCCCGACCATCGATACCGTTCGCCTTTCGAACAGGCGAGCCTTGATCGCGGAACCTTCGGGACCGGCTGGGTTCGTGCAACGCGTGCACGCGGCGCTGGACGACGTCGAATCGTCTAAATCGATACGCTAGTTACGAGAACGGTGGGCAGGAATCGCTCAGCGATAACAACGTTTCGATTAAAATGATGGGGACATTGTTGTCGCGGGACTGAGACGCGTCAGCTGTAGTTGTCGAAGGCGAACGGAGTTAGATATGTTTTGCGCGATCGAGGTGGCGTCGTTGCATACGTTTTATTAATGTTACAGGAAACCTTTTAGAATTTCTCCGGGAATGGCCTGATTTCGGGGGTCCGGATAAAGACGAGCGTTGCTAACTGAAATTAATGGAGATCCAACACCCCTTCGATCTTGTTAATCCTCGCGAAACACTACACCGAAGCTGTCCGATATAGAAGTTCCAAATACGTCAATTCCACTGTTAACTTCGACATTAAATATTGAATATCTATGTACCGCGCCGTTCGCTTTTTCCAAAATAGGACCAGAAGTATTACCATCGCGTATTTCCTTTATCGTTTCCTCTCACGACTGGTTTGAAACATTTAACACACCTGAATATTGCACATTTCCCAGCGAGCGCTACGAATTTTTCTATCACGGCCACCTAGCAAGCATACTGGCTCGCGGATTTTCTCCACGTTATCCGTGTCATCTAATCCGCTCGAAATTACAATTCGCCCCCATCCTAGATAAGGGACACAAAAAGAGCCGCGCAGTTTCAACTTCCAGGAAGCGTACCTCGCACACTCGCCGGGACACGCACTCCTCGCGAGCGCATCCCAGGACGAGATACGTGAAAGAAGATCGGTCAGATTTGGCCGGTCGATGCTTCGGGCATACCACGCCTCGATACAAGCGTCAATATGGCGTGTATACTTATTCATAATGCGCGCGGTGGGCAACGGTGATAAGGGGTTGCGGGCGGAAGCAGAAGAGGGTGGACGAAGCGTTTGCACGCGTGTACGCGCGTCTGCACACGCGAAGTCGACTCCCCCGCCACGATCGAGCGTTCCTCCTCGGCCGCACACGTATAATTAAGAGCCCTAAATCGCGCGAGATCGAGGCTCGAAAGGCGTGCCCATTCCAGACCCGACCACCGATCCGTCCCGCCGTGCTATCGGACGTTTCGCCCGTTGTTTCCTCTCGCATTCCCGCGCCGCGATCTCGAGTTTACACCGAGCGTGTCCCATTAGACCCCCTTCCTCGTGGCCGCGAATTAGTCGATTAAACCGGCCGACGTTGCGTGCAAATCGGGAACAAGCTTGTTGCGAGAAATGAGATTTCTCGTCGATTAACGGGCCGCCCTCGACGATTCGTTCGAGTCGAATACGCGCATACGTATTACGCAACGCTGGTTGCGATACGTTTGCGTTCATTCTGCGTGCAATTCGGCGAACGTTGTTCAGCTCCCCTTCTCGCAACGCTCCTCGAAGATGTTTGTAATTTAATTGCGCGGCGGTTAACGTGCTTCGCGTGTCGTTCGGCGGATCGGGTCTGGTCGCGATTATTTAGCAACGCGAAGGGACAGTTCGAGAATTTATTATTATCCATTTATGGAATGGAACTGCATCGCGTTAATACAGACGGACCTCTTTAATCTGTCTCACAGATGTAACGGCAAAGTTTCCCCCCTCAATCTCGTTCAATCCCGAACCGAACCCCCGCGAACTTCCAAACGGCGCGTGTAAACGAAATGCGTGTAAATTGAGAGATTCGATCGCGCGGCATCGGCGGAGGGGTGAAAAAAGAGAAAGAACGGAAACAAGGGTTCGAGGGCGAAGTTTCGGGGCGATGTAATCCAGTTCGCGAGCATCATCGCCGCCAAGGGGGAGGCTGTCGAAGTTTTATCGAGAGGTGGTGCGCGGGCGAATGCGCGGAGAGAACGAGAGAAACGATCCGATTGATTTATAATGCGAAATGGATTTCGCGAGGAGGAGGCAACGACAGGCCGCGTTTGGCTCGATTAATCTTGAATTTATAGCCGCAATTATCTGTCTACGAATATTCGGGGGGATGCCGAGGAGCGAGGGGGATAGAATCCTCGTCGGCCAGAAAAAGCACCGGCGGGCCAAAGTGAAAAGAAAGAAGGGGGAAGACGAGGTCGGAAAAGCGGGGAGGAAAAAGGAACGAAAGGGAAACGCACTCGGGAAAGAACGATTTATCGCGCTTTAAACCGTTTCATTCCTACAAATGTTCGATCCGGGAACGAGAACGCGAGCAAATTGAATGAACAACCCCCAGATTCAAGGATAGCCCTGGAAATTAATAAACGCGGACTGGCAGATTTATTGGCCGCTTGATTTGTAAAGGCTGTTGCGTCACGGTTAACCTGGCGAGATTTAGAGTGGTTAAAGAGCGGCTCTTGGAAAGCGAGGTAAGAAGGGAAACGGGGTCCAAGCGCGCCCGATAGTTAATTGGCCCCGTGCAACTAGTCCTATCGAGGAAATAATCAATCTTCCCCGGTATCTTCTACGATTAAGCCCTCGCCGGTAGTGCGCGCAATGTTAGATTCCGAGTTAGCAGAAAATTAACCGAATGTGAACGAGATTGTGCGCGGTGCGCGAGCCAGCGAAACATGACTTTCTTAACTGTGAATTAGACGTCGCAACGTTACTATAATTAGTGCCGTAATTTCAATTACGTCGGGTCGGAGAATTTATTCGCGGCCTCCGATACAATTGTACTTGAACATCTTGCAAGCGCTTCGATGAAATCTGAAATCTTCTAAATCCTCGATCACGAAACTCGAATACGTGTTCCGCGACAATTATAAATTAAAATCGGGGGAATCTGACGAATTTTACTTAAGCGAAAATTAATAAACTAAATTTCCAAATTACCACGGGTCTCCGTGATCGCGTCGAAAAAAGAATTATCCGCACGCTTTCTACCCGTGGCTCGCGACTCATTAGCATCGAACAGTATTCGGTTTCATCTTGAACGGTGTGTTCGTGGAACACGACCGGGTTCTCGGTTCCGTCTCGATAGTGGCGCATTGATCATAGAACCGCGCTCGCAGTCCATGAATTGAACACGTTCCGCGGTTATTCCGGTTCTGGCCGGATCTGCATCATAACTCGCGACGCTCGTTGAATTCGCGCGATCGTTCGCATGGTTCTCGTGTATTAAGCGCAAATTAAGCCTGCCGCCGCGATAAATTTCGTTAGCGGCCCGTCGGTTGACGGGCGCAACTAGGGCTCGACTCGCCGTGCGATTTGAAAGAGAACAAGACGCCACCCGTTCGCCCGCGCGACGCATAAAATCGTGTCCCGATAATGCGCTCGCTTTAGAAATATCGTAAACAGCCGGGTGAATTTTACTTAGGCGCGGACGCTTCGCGGAATTTCTTTTTCTCCGCGATAATTGCGGTCGTTCGTTAGGAGGAAGTATAACGCGCGCCGGTAACCGAATCCTCGAGCGGGATTTCATTATATTGCGCTAATAAATTCGTTATCTGGTTTATGCGATCGTGCCGCACGAGTAGGACGCGTGTGTGATGCAGGCTCGAAGTAAACACCGGTAAAACGAGGAGACCGAGTAACCAGCGCTGAAATATTCCTCGCCGGGACGGTTTTCGTTTCGTTCGAAAATTTCACCTGAAAGACGGAATCCTGGTCGACCTATGTATCGTCGCAGAAATAATTCCTGCCTCGAACTCCTGTACAGTTCGTGTACACCGCGCGCAAGTGGCACCGTTCGAAGACGCCGGAAATTTATGCATTTTCATCGCGGGCCAGTTGCGAGGGATCCTCTCTCGGCGCGAGACTTTCGCATGGAAATGCTCGCCACCTAGCGCGCTTCCCTCGGCTCGAAGGGGCTGTCGAGACGGCCGAGCGGAGGCGGAAGGAAAACGGGGAGGACGAAAGCGTTTTCAGTGTTTTCACGGTGCAGTCGGACGACCGGGGTGAGCGCTATTATAATCTGGACCTGTATTTCTGACTGACTTCCAGAGAGTCGCGGACCCCCTTGCTGAATTGAGTCGCGGCCATGAATAATTCATTCGCGAAAGAACCAAACGGAAGAGGGGGGTGTGGGGAAGGCGCGGGGGGTTTACAACAAGGAGGACTCCGTTTAATGCGATACACTGGTTAAAGGCGCGGCGGTTTACTGAATAAAATTTCTGATTGACCGGTGGCAACGCCGGTGACGCCGGTGGTTGGCGAACGGACAAGAAAGCGTCGACTCATACACACCGTGCTGCTCTTCGTCCACCTTCTCCGTGGCGCTTGTACGGTTTCGTGGATTTGATCGAGCATTAACGACGGATCGAAGGGAATGCTTAACGCGGACGTCCGCCGTCCGACGATTATTTAGCCCTGCCGATTGAGCGTGCATCGATAAACGGTACCGGTCTTCAAATAGACCAGCCGGGTAATTGACGCAGAAGCCGAACGTGCCGGCTAACGCGAAGCGTCCTATTAGAGAATTGACTTCAATTTCTACCTCGCTAACCGTCTGACAGAGGAGGAAAAGAGGTAACGACTAATTGCCGGTCCCGAGTTCAATCTCTCCAACTCAAAATCAACTGTATCTATCTCGATCGCCGCATCGGTCTCATTAGCCGACCGGCGAAGATTGAATTCCACCGAGAAACTGTGTGGCTGGCCTCCTAGGCTCGCCCGACGCACCGTCATTACGAAACGATATCGTCCTGCTCCACGTCGAACGCTCAAGTCTCCCTTCCCCTTCGTACGTGAACCTGTTTTCGCGCTAACAGTAATTTCCTGGCCGCGAGGAAACCCCCGTCGCTTCGCACGGCCAAGCAAACAGGGCGCAAACGAACAATCGGCCCTTCCGATAACATCAGCCCATTTACGGTTTCTCGTTCCTTCTTCTATCCGTTACCGCGACGACCTGAAAGGATACACAGGAAGGAGCTGTCCACCGCGGTCTAGGCTTTTACTAGAAAATGCACGGCTCTTTGCGCGCCGGGACGGCGCACGCGAGGAAAGACAAACAAGAGGGACGCGGATGCCAAGGAGTTAGGGCACTCTCTGTGGGAACGGGGTAACCGAATACACAAACGGAAACCCCCGACGCGAGAGAAGGCAAAAGCCTTTCCCGTCCACGGACAACGGACGTGGCCGCGAGGTGATGGCTCGTGTCAGTTCACCTTATCTGACCGCGACTATCTGCCATTATTTCTTTTCACGCTGCCACGCTGGCGTCGGGCACTCGTAAGGCCTCGCCGGTATCCGATCTCTGTAACCGATGGTTTCGATCGATCGGTCAAGCCCATCGTGCCTCTGATCCATCTCCCGAGCGACTTTCCATTACCCCCCTTTTCTTCGCCAGCTCCGTTGACTTTCACGGATTCCACCCGCGGACGGATCCCGATGTTTCCCCGCACGTGAACGTTCAATTTGTTACGGCGCGGGACGCGCTGCACGATTTGGAGCAGAAACGACGGACGTTAACCGTGCGCTGATTTATAACCGGCAAGGCTGGCCGTCGGACGTGACGCGTGTACGCTCCGCGGATCGACGACGGATCGATCGTTACTCCGTCGCCCCGTAGAAAGCAGCTTTCACCCGGTTCGACTGAATTTCAGCCGGAGTCGCCGCGTTGCTCGCGTCGATTCGGTTCCGAGCTCGATGCATGTATCCTGTGCAATTTTTCGATGTCTTTGCACAGGGGAACATCGCCGCTCGCGGACTTTCGTTCACGGACGAACGGATCGTTTCTATCGAATAATTGAAAACCGACGGCCGCGCGTTTCGCCTCGCGTTCGTTATCTACGATCGCCGATCCGTGTAAGCTTTTATCCGCGAGACATGCGCGCGCTCGCCTCGTCGAAAGTCTCTCGAAAAAGCAATTTCGAGCGTTTAACGAAGAGCGGCGGAGAAAGGTCGACTAGGAGCGTCCAACTGGTAACTAACGGTGTTACGGGCACGCGATATCTGCGACCGCTGATCAATTAATTATCGACCACGTTCCGCGGGGTGGACGGGCAAAGTATTGTCGGATCACAAAAGGGACACGACTTTAATCTCGCGATTCGCCGCACGGAGCCGGGTCCATGACTGGCACAACGAGGGAGGCGGTCATTATCAGATGACACCCATTATTTCATTCGTCCGTCCGTTCGATTTAATTACACATTCAATTTGGCCGGGCCTTATCGTAATCGCGGCGCGCTGGTTCGTCCAATAGGGCGCTGCTTAATGATCTCTAACTCTTTCAAACGGTCTGCTCCTTTGCGAACGGCTGAAACACGGGTGCAACAGCGGGACGAAAGCCGATCGTTTGCATGAGAATGGAACCAGTCCGAGTCGTCCTGTAATCGTACCGTAATTATGCCGCGCTCGAGTTAGGAGAACGATCGTTTCCATTATTCCGGCGGTTGCAAGCGAATCAACGGTCGGACGAGAATAACTGTGCCTCCTCGTTGCGCGGGGACTTCCGGTGGTGTCCATTTCTGAGAGAGTCGGCATTAATTGGTAGTGGGTTGATTTTTCGATAGCAGCCATAGCGAAGGCGAAACGGAACGGCGTTTAAATTCGATTTGATGGATCGGGATCGAAATAGATTTCGGGTTTCATTTCCTTGTCGCGCTTATTATCGATGCGCGAAGTGTAACGCGGATACCATTGAACAGAGTATTTGAAATAATAGTGAAGTTTATTATAATTTCGTCTAGTCGGAAGATCAGAAATATTTCATAAGGCAAAAGTATTTATCTCTTAATGTATTGGATCCAGTTGGTACAAATTAGTTGCGTCGCGGTTTCACGGCTGAATTCGTACGGAAACTGGTCGCCATACCGTACGATTAGGAATTGAGCTACACAATAATGCCTCGGTTTCTCGCATAATCGGAGGATTTTCCCCGATTTTACCTCGAGCAATTTAACCCTATCTGGCCCAGAAGTTCTACCATTCCCTGTCCCGTCTGTTCGGTAAGCACACGAGCCGTTTAACCGGAAAGGAGACGCTTCTACTGAGGGCAATATCCATATTCTTGCCATAAAGGTGGCCGCTGCAATCCCGAAACTCTATTATGCGAACGTTAAGTCCGTTTTAACTATCACCCGGATTCACCACGAACTATCACCGCTAACGACCAGTTATCCAATAATAATGTCTCCGAATTCGTGACATGTCCAGTCCCAATGTTCACGGCGAGTCATATATAACACCTACGAAGACATTTCGTTAAGGAGGAGATAGAATAGTAGTCGAGTCTCGGAACGGAGCTCAATTATCACGATCACCGCGACAAAGCGAGAACCAAGATCGTTCGTTGTAACAGCAGCATCCACCGAGTCACCCTTTTCTATTTTTTTTTCCATCCCTTCTTTTTCTCTCTCTCTCTCTATCTCTCTATATATATATATATACATACATACATATATATATATATATCTTCCTCCCTCTTCGTCCCTTTGAACGCTCGAGGAAAGATACGCGGCCTCTCAAAGGAAGAAAGCCCTCACAAAAGAAGCAGCTTCGCGAGCACTCGAGGCAATGTTCGCCAGAGCCGTCTTCTGCACTAAGAATAATGGAATCCTCGCGAGAAAAGCGTAATCGCTGCTCTCGCCGTGTCTCCCGTCCGGTTTATTAATTACGTTTTCGCTTCTTTTCCCGAGGAAAACATGGAATGGATTGTTGCCGGTATAATTGAAATAAACGCATCCATTTAGCTTGTTCTGCTACCGATGCTCAGGCCCTATTGTCGTTCTGAAAGGGCGGCCATTATACTCCTGGCTGCTTTAATCCTTAATGAAAGTAATTTTCCGCGCCCCAAGCGGCGAATATTCATTTATGCATTACGTATCCGTCTGCGCCCAATAACTTTACGACACCGCGCGGGAATGAGAAAAAAATACGCAGCTGGAAAATTCGAGCGTTCTTCCGAGCGGCGAACAGCATTGAACGAAGACGGACTGTCCGTCCACGGACGACGGTTCATCGATTTCTGAGCGCTGAAAATCCGCAAAATCGTACGCAAATTCGCGTGAAGCTATTTCCATCGACGTTGCAAGCGCACGAACCGCTCGTCCCTTGTTAGCCGCGCGGGTAGCTGTCGCGATTGATTAGCAGATTAATCGGACGAGCGATTTCTTCGGCGATGCGATCGCGAAACACGTCGAGTTCGATCGAACCCTTCGTCTCGTCGGCCCGACGTTTTTCCGTTTTTCTTCTCGCCGTCGCGACGCGACGCGTCGAAGCATCGCGCCGCGAGGCGTCCACGCTGTCGTTCCGATCGTTAATTGCACGCGGCGATAGCCGGGCCCGCTTTTCGATTTAGACGCAGCTCGCGGAATAATTTATCGCCGATTTAGCGAAATTCAATCGGCAGTGAATTAAATCCGCGACACTGTTGATTCAATTACCCTCCGTTCCGCGACACTTATTTCAAACAGTTAATTAACGCTCACGCGAGACGCGACCGCGGTCGCATTTTCGAATGCTCCTGAGCTTTCGTGTTAGTTCCGCCGAGAGTAATTATTTGGCGGCACGGCCGCGGTGTTCGGGCCACGTCGGTGATGCCGAAAAATTCATTATACAAGCTGGGATATCGCCGGGCGATTTTGCAACGACTGCTGTTCTATTATTGCTTCGTTAAATTTGAGCCGATGAAATCCGCGATTCGTTTCCTCCGTATTATATTATACGCTGCACAGCGGAATTATTATTTCCACGTGGGGCTGCTGTAATATAGATAAGTGAAAATACTGACAATACTTCTATCAAGTGATTCTAAGTCGATACACGGCGGTCACGGTGGGCCGCGCAAATGTTTAAAGGTATTTCGTCTGTTAATATATCTCGTCGGTGCCATCGCATTCTCTAATCGATTATCCGAATTGAAGAGGAGACGCAGTCAGTAAAGCGACGCGAGAAATTGGTCCCCCGGTGGCTCGAAATTCGTAACGGCACGCAATCACGACAGATGGGGGCAGGGAGGTTTAAATTGCCGATTATCGACGATCGAAACTAATTAAAAATGGCGCCGGAAAGAATCTAGCCGGCGAGAAAGATTTCCCACCGATGCGAGAAGGCTGTTTCTAGGACGACTTAAACGCCGTATATTTCGAGGAAGGCGTGTCCCGTATCCTCGGCTTCTTCTCGAAGCTACCTTTCCCCCATTGCGTTTCACCCTGAGCGATACCTACGCGCATGGTAGCGTCGGAACGCTCGGTGAACGGGGCTGGTCGGGTCGACTCGACTTTCTGCCTAATACATAAATTTCTCGTAAATAACTGGACGGATAATCAGCGTAGATTATAATTACCCACCATTTATATCACCAGCCCTATGATTGCGAATCGTTTTCGAATAATTAGTGGCCGAGCGCGGGATTGAAATTCTTGTGTACAAGCTTCGATACACTGATAATATACTGTAATATGTAAATCGAAATTCTAATTGACATTTATCGTAAACCGCATACAACGTATTCGTATTTGCATTTTGTTTAACAGTTATCGAATATGTTAGAAGCGTCGTTTATCATTCGGTTGCTGCATGGCTGGCCTGCAATCGGGTGTTCGAATGTAGCGCGTTGGTTACATTGTTCCATACATTATTCCTCAAGATTTCACGCGAAGCTCGTCATTTGGGACGAAAAACAATTTCCTGCTGTCGCGGAGCACGAGGGTTAAATTAAGCCATGATACGCAAGTCGGAAATTTGAACGCGGAGAATATGCGCGTTATAATTCACGAAGGTCGTTAATGCTGCATTGTACAGTGTCACATCGTGTGGCTGCGCTCTCTATAGGGGTGCAAGGGTATGTCTAATCTACCCTCGTGCAATCATCGTTCATGTGCAATCTCCCTACTGGCAATCGGCCGCGTACACGTATATCCCATAGACGCTATTTGCCATTGGAAATGATAATTAATAAAGAAATATACGTTCACGGATGTTTTTTAAATTTACGCACAGGCTGAACCCGACCCTACCATTTCTCCTGCCAACGCAGATCCACACTTCCCCGAGTACTGGAACAAAACGGCACAACAAATTGGATTCCCCTTCCTCAATTAATCATTAAACGCGAAAACATTCAGAAGACCTTCTCCGACGAGTGCACCGCAAGTTTCGCTCACTCCCTCGCACGCCATTACTTTCGACGAAGAAGCATTTCCTATTAAACCATTCCGTATCGCACAATAAACGCCCCGTCGAAGCCCACGACTCTTGCGAACAAGAAAAAACAATCGACTTTAACGACAAAAGAACGAAAGGAGAAAAAGTTCCATCAGAACCACGTTACAGAATTCCGCCCACCGTGTTCCCGTCCATATTCGCCATACCGGATGATCGCAATGCCTACGTAGGCTTAACTCTACCTGCGAGGGGGCACAGATAAGGCGGCCTTCACACGCGCCGAACACGAACAGGATTTCGAGCATCCTTGTTTCCCCGTCTACGAGTGTCGCGACTTCCTTTTCAGCCTTTTTCGCGCATCAACGACGACCTGCCCTGGAAGCGGTCCCCGCTGGAGAAACTGTTATCGCTATTAAACGGTTTAGCTACGCATTGTCCGCGACTTATGCGAGCACGTAGGCGAAGCCGACTTCGCTCTCGCTTTCTTGCCGCCTCGACCGGTCAATGGGGCTCTAACGATTCTTAAGCACCGTTGATTCATAGGCCTACTTTTTACCTTCGCCTATTAGCGACCTGGCTGGACCACCGAGATACAGCGACGGGAGGCAGAGGAGTTTATTCGTACGCGTTTATTCAGCGGCTTTCGGCGCGGAGAACGGAGGGAAAGGGGGGGAGAAAAGAAATCGGTTCCGCGGGTGTACGCTAATTAAGGTTGCACCGCGAGCCACGATCCCTTATCGTTAGGGTAATCGATCATGATACACCCGCTACCTTCCGCTAATCGCGTCTTAATTGGTTTTCCATGCCGGTTGGGATTCGACGAACCGCTGAACATT
Source organism: Nomada fucata (assembly GCA_948146005.1). NCBI lineage: Eukaryota > Metazoa > Arthropoda > Insecta > Hymenoptera > Apidae > Nomada > Nomada fucata. Next base: position 3,006,270 of record OX411277.1, on the reverse strand, counting down.
ACACCGCTCGCTGGGACTGACGTGGGGAGCACGAGGGAGGGTTCAATTGCTGGGCGAAATTAAGGGGTCGACGAACTTTTTACTCGCCCGGTGAATTGTATTTTACGTCGTTTCGAGGTCTAAGAATATCGTTCTACCTTCGCCGGGCAAATTGCTCGTCCAAGTTTTCGTCCCTTTTTCGTGCGAGGGGGGGAACAAAATTCGCAACTGGCTCCGTGCAAGAGAGCTTCGATATTTTCCCTGGAAGGCGGTCGGTACCGCGTAATCGCAGGAGAACCGTTCGAGATCACAGCCTCGAGGTCGTTCGCGGCGAGACCTCTATTATTCTCGAACTCGAGCGGAATAAGAGCTGGCTTGCCTCGAATGTTGAGCCACTCCCACGAGCGAGAATGCGCCGGAATGCGGAACAGCGATTGACGGAAATTCGTTCCCGACACGAGGAAGATACGCATACTGCGCATAGCCCGGTTTCTTTCGCGCGACGGGCCCCTTTGTTCCGTCGGCGTCGCCAGTCAGGTTCCGGTTCGTCGTCGAGGACGCGTATTTGCGTTCTGAAAGGATCAACGGGGCGAAAAGAAGAAGCACGTAGTCATGCGAGGTGAAATCGCTCAGCGATTGACCGATCGATCGTTTGCATTGGGCATCGACGATATCGGCCTCGATCGTGACCGTGGCTCGATCGATCAAGCGATCGCCGCGATCCCGAATCACGATAGAAGAAGCGGATTTTATCGGCGATGGTTAAAGTCGAACTTGCCGATTGTTCGCGTGATCTTGTCCTCGCTTTTTTCTTTCGGGTAAGTGCATTCCCTTGCTGCAGGCGGCGAAAGCTCCTTGCTACGAGGTCGGGTCTTGTTAGCCGGACGCGGATAATTTGCAAGAAGCTCGATTGAAGCCGATTCGGAGGCTGACGGGATTTTTTGTTCAAAAGTCACTCCGTTATCGTTTCGCCGGTGTCTAATCGAGCGTTCAATTACTCGTCGATTTGCTGCTCTACCGGCGTCGCAGGCGCGACGAAAGTAGAGACAAAAATTCTGCTCGTTTTATCGTCGAAGAAAGCGAGTAAACCGGAAACCGAGAAAACTCTGCTTCACCGCGCGGCCTCCGATCATAGGCAGCGGGTGAAACGTACTTAAACGGTCCGCGAAACGGAGAATAAAGTACCGAAAGGAAAGGAGAACAGGAGGGGGCGGAAAAAAAAGGAGTCGGGGGCATCTCGCCTACGGGGACGCGGTGTTTCAACGTTGGCTGCATAATTCTAAAGACGCGAAAGGTGGCACGTATCGGGCCACCCCAGCCCCGCGAGAAGCACTCGGAGCTACGTGTAATTGGACCTGTCGAGTGATGCGAGCAACCGTGTTAGCGTTTCGCCTTGTTTCAGCGTTAAAGAGGCTCGCCGCGCCGGCGCGTGCGGCTCGTCGTCGACGATGATCGCGCGTCGCGGCGCCCGTCGTTCTCACGATTTTTCCGCGTATCGCGGCGAACCTTTTCATCCGAGTTACCCGGCAATTTGTCGCACAATGCCCCGACCACGTGCATTCGCGTTATTTACACGGGCGCAGTTAACGGTGAACGCCGGGAATGGAAATTGGGACGCGTAATTGCGACGGAATTCGCCCATGAGCGATATGAATAGAATGTTGTTACAGAATTATGCTACGGGAATCGGTGAGTCACTGCGATGGGACGCATGAAAGGAAATTGGCAGGTTTATTACGAGAAAAAGTTGTTTGGCGAATACCTGGAAGGCTCGTGGGCGTTTTCGCTTCGCGATTGTCGCGGATGCAAGCAACATTCGTCGTTAGCTGCGACCGAGGCGTAACAATAATAACGATCCGTTCGCAAGTGCGTCGTGAATACTACCGCCCTGTACCTAGTTCCGTCGTACGCGAATAAAGTTCAGGTGGATGCACGGACAAAGCACTTTTGCTACGTCAGCGAGCTGGTATTAAGTTACTGTATTACACGCGCAGCATCGCTTCAGAGGAAATCGTAATGCGCTTTTCACTGAAGCGCGAACGAAAAAATAATTTCGTCGCGAATATTCATCCCGGAAAGATAATGAAAATAATATATTACATTTTCCAGCTTTTTGCTGCCCGTCGAATTCGCTGAACCACCCTCGAGCTCCGCATCATTCGCGACCCGCACGCGTCTGTTACTACGTATTAAAAGCTGCGCACACATCACTCGTGACACGGTGTTACCGAAACGAAAAACGAAACACGACTGAACGTCAATTAGCCTTACCGTGGAGTATCGTGCGAGTCGGGTACGAAATATCGCGAATACGGTTCCGTTGTACGCTGGCTGGCAATCGTCGACTTCTAGGTTCGTTTACGGCTCAACCGGGCATGTATTAATAATACGCGGTTTTCAATTAACCACGGCGGCGTGGTCGATACCATTGGCGATTCGTATTATCGATGATTGCAGGAATTGTAGATGATTATCGATTAATTTATAGCCGACTCCGGTCTCTATTTAGCGGACGCTGACACGCGAAGACACGCGGTGCAGTCGATTACGTGTACGGAAATTCATTGAAAGGTATTCAACGAAAGGTTGCCAGATCTTATCGTCCATTCTACTGTTATCGAATCCGCGGAAAAATTGCTTAAACGATAGATACGCGGCGATCGATGCGGTCGTTTATTATTCCCACCCGGCACCCCCGTCTCGCGTTTGATAAATTTATCGGTTTGCTTAAATAAGCTGTAGATCGAGCACTGTAGCTAGCGTTACGACACGGCGGGCTTATTACATGCAAATTATCGGCATATTGCGGAGTTAAATACTGTTATGCAATTACCGAGTAACGCGTGTTCCGTTGCGCGTCTTACGCTCCCGACGACACCTGGCCTCGGTGCACGCCGGTTGTCCGTTGAGTTCAAATTATTGTACGAATCGTAACGAGAAAACGACTTCGCGCTACTCCACGGTTATCACCGAAGATGTACCATAAACGGGAACTCGTTTCGAAAAATGAACTCGCCGATAATCGAGTTCCCGTTCCACGTGTCTTCGCCTCTTACGAACGGAACGCTTCACTTCAATTATCTCACCCCGTCTTTAACCCCGACAGTTTTTACCCGGTCGCGCCTCTCTCTAAATCGAACGCTTCCGCAAAGCGTGTACGCGTCTCGCGGGCGCAGCGGACCCAGTTGTCCTTTTCTGGCGCATCAGCGCGAACGAAACGCGTTCAGGGGAGCGCGGCATCATCAAACATCTCACCGCTAGGCGAAGCGATGATGGATAACCAGTGATGAAATCATTCGTACATCAGCGAAACGGCCGGGCACGCTGGGGCAAAGAGGACGGGAGAATCCCGTTCCGGGTCCTGGCCAGTGTGGTCAGCCCCGGCTCATTTGCCCCGTACCGTTAGCCTTTAATTACTCATTGATTTATTATTGACCACGGTGTCGGCTGCATCGGGTTTTGCACCTCCATCCTTTCCGCGCATCAAGCACAGCTGCGGTACACGAAGGTGTTCTCGCCGTCGACGCGGAATATCTCCTCGGAGATCGACTCGAGATGACATACGCGTTAATGCACGTGTCGCGGCTCCATTACTTTCTAGTCCGATGCTATTAACGGATCCCGATATCGATCTGCACGGGCGGAGAGAATTTTATTCGAGTACGACGAACGCTCGCAACCGGGGGAATCGGGGGAATCGGTGGACGCGAATGCGACGACGAAAGGAATATCGCGCGAGACAAATTTACCTTGATCGACGACGATCTACCAATTACTGTTCCTCTGGTATTACTAAAATATGAAGAGAAACCGTCCCGCGGAGGTTCGGAAGAAAGACGAAGATTCGTCGTAAAGCGTGCAACAAACGTCGCGCAAAGAACGCGTTATCGGGGCGTACTCGTACTGCGAAATGAAATCCACGAACATCCGAACCGGACGTCCGGCTAATCGATGCTAATCGACGGTTCGACGGCCAAGACGCAAGGGCACAGATCGGCCGTGTTAACTGGGCGCCCGATTTCAGGCTCGTTGTCCGATTTAATAGGCTCTCCGGTTTAAGCTGAAAACTGGATGACAGTGTTTAGACGGGCGTGCACGGTCGTATAAACGACGCGCTTTCACCAGCGCGACGCGACGGCGGAGGCGCGCGCGAGCCACGTCCGTTTCACGGTGATCGCCGGTGACACGGTGTCGCGCGGCGTCCCGGCGTTATTAGGAATCGTTATCGAAGACAAGTTCCCAGCGACGCGGCCGGCCGATACCGACTTTTTTGCCGGCGCGAAGGCATGCATACAAATTACGCCCATTACGGCTCATAGGAGCGTTCAGTTTCGAGCGACACGTAATAAATTGTCTACTCTTGGAGAAAACACGGGACGGAAACGCTGCCAGTCTATCTGGCCGGGCAACGATTTTATATACATTACGCCGCGCTGCCCGGACCACTTATCCGGCCCAGCGGAGAATGGAAATCACAGATCCGCCACCATAAACTATAAATAACGCGGCCGTTCCGATGCGTTCTGAAATTTTGAGCTCCCCCCTTCGCGGTCTAGTAGGAACGGAGATGTACGGTGATCGGGCGCGGACATTGTGACCGGTATTGCGCGACGATGGTGTAATTTGAACGCGAGACGTGTAGGACGAAGTGGTATAGCAACAGACGCGACGACTGTAGAGGATACCGATTCTGGATGAACAGCGTAAGCAGCTTGTAATTCGTATTCGCTATTACGGACGAGTCCCTCGGTGCATCGATTGTATTACCTTGAATGAATGAAAAACGACGATACGGGAGAACGCGTCCCGTACGCGCACCGTCTGATTATAGTATAGAAAACTGGCCGCGTGATACGCAACGGGAGGATCACTCGGCTCGTTCAGTAATAATTGACAGCTCTGTAGTATCCCACGGAAATAAGTACAATATTTGTGCATCCGTTTTCGCCGCCATACATCCAACCACGTGTGCCCGTTAACATCGTCGATAGCAGCTACACGGTGGCACAAGCGAAGCAAATATATTACACGGCATGCAGCACCTTTTCATCGTCGCCCAGTGAATCCGTGGCCGTTCAAGGATTGCCCAACGCGAATTGAATACCGCCGGACAATATTCGCCTAGCCCTCGCGCGGACTAGACAAACACTCGTCCCCCGGAGGATCATTCGTCGAGTACCTCGCGAAGGTGCAAGGAGAAACCTTGACGACCGTACGGGGAGAGCGTGGAACTGGCTTCGCGCGAGCGTTAAGTGCTCGTCCCGGACGCGACACGCATCCATTCAATCTCATCGGGAGAAATAAATCAGGGGCCATCGGCGAGCGTTCTCGCGCGGGGCACGGATACTCGAAATATCGGTTTGACACTTAAACGGGCGGCCCGCTCGCATTAACGCCGAACGACGCTCTCAATAATAGATTAGATGCTGGCTAAGTGCACGAACGGCCGGCCACGCCTCGTGATTTATCGATCACGGCACGTGCGTGTATCGAGATTTCCACTTCTCGTCCGCGTACTTAATATCCATCGTTTTTCCACGGCTAGGAACGAGCGAGCCGCGTCGGGCGTGGCCATGCGGATCGCGATAATGAGCGGGGGACGACGAATTAACGGGAACCGTGGAGGAATCGCATCTAGAACTCCGTATTACGTGGTATGATGACTCTGCGGATTTATCGATCACTACTGGAAACGATAATTAGCAGCGGCGTGGAGCTAGAGCGGGCGGCTAAGGTAGGGAAGATTGCCGGGTGTATTTTTAGACCCGAGCTTTCCGGGATTTAAGTGGGCCGACAGTAAAATCATTACATAGACCGACGGTGCTGAAGTTTTAATTGAAGCTTGAATCATTTACTTCCGATGGTGGCGCGCGTATATTATTAATTGTAGGAGAATTTAATGTGCAGCTAAATATGTATCACTTTGGTCAATATTTATGATATTTCCGTGGAGGCGAGTTTCGAGAGCCCTCGGTAGATCAAAGGGGAACAATTTCCACGCCCTACGAGGCAACGGCGTTTCCGGATAATAACATTTCAAACTTATTATTCCGTATCCCTTGCTTTTAAAACGCCGTTCGGAAGACTTCTACCCGAGGCAACGGCGACGCCCGTCGACGCGCTAAAAATAAGTTAAAAAGCATCACGGAAGAGGAAATGGCGGTCCCAAAAAAGGGGTCAATGCCGAAGGCGCAAGTGAAATATCATCGGGATGCCGCTTTCGCTGGCGGGCGGAAAAAAATTAAGTGGAACCACTCTTATTATAAAACAGCGTCCCCGGGCTCGAAGTGTCTCGTACATTATCTCAATCTAAGTCGCGCGTCGTTAATTACGAGTCGGCCCGCGACGAGAGGAAAGTCACGTTTTCCAGCAATCTTAGAGACCTGTCCCCATCCGCGGCTCACCAATTTTTTTGTTCCTTCCCCCCGTAGCGGGTTAAGCTTAGTCCACGCGATAAATAATAATTTCCGATGGGGCGGGACGCAGTTGGCCGCAAACAAATCAAACCTCGATCGGGACCTTTCGTCTTCCCGAACGCGGCGAGGATCGTGCCTCGAAGGGATCCAAAGAGATCTGACGAAAGGGGAACCCTTTTCAGACTTTTCCTTAATTACCGTTCGAGACGACTTTAAGTGCCCCTAATTTATAAAGCGGGGAGAAAAATGAATAACGGGGGTTTCTCGAGCGTACCGAAGCGATCATACGTGTCTGACAGGATTTACACGTGCAGACGAGACGCTCGATGGAGCTTCTAGCCGGGCTTAGTCGAGCAGTTGCTCGCGATAAATACGACACCGAGCGGTTTTTCGGGGCACGTGCTTGCACGGTCTGGGGACGCGCACCCAGCAACCCATATGGTCGGTGTTTCGCGGTCGAACTCGAAACGGGGAACCGACCCGTGGACCCGCGCGACTCCGTTTCAAGCCGTCCCGAAAAAGAGCAAAGTTAACGCCGCTGGCCGCGCGACCGACGTCGAAGCGAAAGAAGCTGTTTAGACGGAGGCGTGTACCGCGAGGGGACACTTAACCCAAAACTTCGTCCGTTGCTGGCGAAGCAAATCGTGCGGCGGCTGTTTCGCGAGATCGATGAACCGGCCAGCTCTGAAAGCGTAATTTTCCGCGATGAAAAATAAATTGCGAGCGGAGGATATGAAAGAACGGCGGATTAAAGCGTCGAGCGGATCGTTTGTTACGTACGAACGCGCGACGGGTTTTGTAAAGCTTCGATTCACGACTGGCCTCTCGGCCGTTGTACACACATGGGCGTGTATATATTTGAAGTCTTTTATGAAGGGGACGCGGCGCGTACGACTCTCTTTCATTTAGAGTGATTCACTTTTGTAAACCCGACGCTACACTTTTTTACATTTGCTTAGAGCGATAACAAAGAGGTGTGCGCGCCTATTGCGCTCTTTGCGTGTTTGAACGCTCTAAGCACACGGACGGAACCCCGGCTGCGTTCTAGATTCTGGGAATAACCGAGGGTAACGAACGTCTCGTTATCGGAGTTAAGAGACACACGATTTTCGGTTTGCACGATCGGTCGCGCTCCAATCGGAGATGGTGTTATTCTTAAGCTCTTAATCGTTAAATCATTCGAGCGGTGGGCCTTAATCCAACACAATTCTAATCGTATCAAAGTTCTGCCCCGTTACGAAGGATAGGGAGAAAACTGACAAGGTGCGGACGTGAGAAAGACGCGCCACGCATAATTCCTGCTTCATCGAGATGACGACGCATTATCCCCGATGTTAACTGCCCGACAAGTTATTAGTATAATACGATATTAGTCTCTTTTTTTTTTTTTTTTTGTAAGACGCCTGTCATCCTTCATCTGTTCTATTCGACGGACAGTACGGAAGAACCGTGGTACGTGCGTCGTACATCATCGATGGATTAAATAAGTACTTAATCGGGATTGAAAGAAACAGAATTACACAGCGCCCGAATACAATCGATCCGTAATGAAATTCAGCTGCGCGAAATAACAAGCGCCGTGAATAAACTTATATTCTACATCAATTTAATCCGTGGAACCGGCCGTATTACTAATTGATATACAGGGAAAAAGCTCCACTCCCGGCGACGAATTATCAAGCAAATGCGGTTTTAATTCAATGGTGACAAAGGATTGGAAACGCGGCGCAGAACCAGTCCGCGGGACCGCGGTTTTTCTCTCTTTCGGCAAGCGCATTCTCGCGGCGAGCCGCGAGCATCGAAGTTTCACTTCGTCTGCGCGCGGCATTAATAAATTCCCGTTTCCGAGAATCGAAAGGGAGAATTTATAGCGGCGCGAAGAACGATGGAATCCCTGACGGTGTTCCAGCCTCGTGCTTTTCCCCCCGTGCCGAAACCGCGTGTGTACGCTTCTTCTTCTTCTTCCCCGTCTTCGGGAATGCAGCGAATTAACACGTGAGCGCAGTGAACGCGAAGTGGAGGCAATAAATCTCCGGCACGTTTCAGGATTCCGAGCGCGAAACCAGTCTGTCCTTCATCGAGGTTTCGTGTCATTATCATTAATATGTGAAAGGCAGCGAGTACAGGGATCGTGTACACGAAGGTGCGCCCGTGTTAGACGCGACGGTCGCGGGCGACGGCCATGCGAACCGCCGCAAGGCGATTTCCACCTCGCCGAGGATTTTATTATCCGCTCGTCCGTTTCGGAGCTATCGTCGCGCTGAATATCGCGAAGAGCGCCGTCCGCTTTCGAGACACCGCGGGCGTCGGAATATTTTCGGGAGGAAACTGGTGCCCCTGCCGCTTCGATTGAGCAGATCACCTGGCGATACGGATTAGATATTTTTCGGAGAATGTCCCTCGCGCTTATCCCTTCGCTACTTCGAATAGAAAGTTCGATTCGCTTTTCCTGCGGCTTTCTCGCGCGCGAAGGAGCCCGGGGGCAGTCCTTGGCGAACGACCTTGAGCGTCGGATCGTTGTCGCATCACGATCGGGAACCGGTGCCCTCTTCCTCCTTTTTTTCCTTCTGTCCCCTCGCGTTCCTCGTGTCCAGCACCGTTGTTACGCCGGTCGAAATGTCGACACTTAAGGGCCGCGCCGGTGGACAGATGCGACGAGATAAAGGGAAAAGGGAGGGCGGAGGATCAGGGCGAATCTGTCGGCGATCGGGAAGGATCGTGCGAATCCTAGAACGACACGGAGATGGACGACGTGGAGACGCGCCGTCGGGCTGTCGCGGACCCCGCGGCCGTCCTGCGGCGGGGAGGAAACGAGAGGAGAGGCCCCGTCGAGCGCCGAGAGATCTCTCCTCGATCTCGTTTTCTCGGAACTCGAGGGCCGCGTGCACGGCTTCTACAAAGCGTTTTCGCTCGTTCGATATTCCGAATCCGCCTTGGCTCGTGCTCGTTTTGCTCGTCCGGCTGACCGTCGCGTCGCCTCCGTAGCCGCGTTAAAAAGACGTGTTTTTGCTCTTTCCAGATCGGATATAGCAAACTAGCATCCCTTGGGTCGCCACGAACCACCGACGGCGACGTGTCGGTGCCTATTGACGGCTCAAGAAGGAAATGTTTCCCCCGCGGTACTACAAGCTATCGGGGCCTAGCAGAAAAATTGCCTCTCAGGTAACAGCGAGAAAAACGGATGTGATCGTGTCTTTAACGACGCTTTAAGAGCCGCGCGATCGACCGCGCGCCTTCTCCCTGATGGAGTGGCGTTATTCGTTCGCGGCTGATGTATTCCGATGGCGAGCTGCGATACGAACGGGCGACAGACGCGGCTTGGGAATTTCTGATGGTCGGGCACGGTGTCTGACACGGACCAGGCTGGATCTCCTTAATTTTCTGTCGCGCGTGAATCTCCGCTCAGCCGCGGCGGGGCCCCGTAACAAAGTAACGGCAAACGTGCAGGGGAGTGGGGTTTTAGCTGAGGGGAGCGCGTCTATTCTCGCGTCTGAAAATATGCACACGACTTGGAAGCAATGTCCGATCGTTTTCTATCGTCGACGTTTTTGAAACCGGCGCTCTCGATCTCCCCCTCGGCAACGTACCTTCGTTTCTTCGCGACAAGCAACTTTCTCGCGTCCGGCACCTCTGCAGCGAGTATTAATTGACGGACAACAATTGTGACAGCCATTTCTCGGCAATCACGGAACATTTCGACATTCCGTCGACTTTCACCAACATCGACGTCTCACCAAATGTTCCAAACCAAAGTCGGGAAATGTTATCTTACATTTCGATTACCCCTTTCATTCGTCTCTGTCAGCAAATTATCTAAACTTCAGCGGGACGTCTTCCCATCGTGCACGCACAATGCTTCGAAACGTTCGATCGAGGAACGCGTTCTTTTCTCCGGTTATTCCCAGCCGGTCTCTATTATTGTGAAATGCCGAAAGCAGATGTCAAAGGTCTTTCGGTGCCGTAGTCACCGGTCACCGGTGGGTTCCCCCCCTTCAAAAACAGCTAATTGTGCGTCTTGATCGAAAATTTCCCTTCCCCGATGGCTTCCTCCAGATGAAGTTTCAAAAGGCCAGCAAGGGAGGAGATTGAAAATACGAAATTGCTGAACTGCGTCCGGGCAATCTTTAACCGCGTTCTTATAGATCCTCTACTGTCGTTCGACTTAATTAGCGGCTCAGTAATCTTACTAACGGCGATGCTTATATTGTCGTCATTAACGATTCGAATAGATTTTCCCGTTACTACCGGTTACTGCAATATATTTACGACACCCGGAAAAATATTGGCGGACACTTGCGCGGCGCTAACGCCTCGCAAGAAATCGCATAAATTTCGATACTCCTCTCGCAAAAAGTCGCTTATCTCCGTCTGCCGTCGATATCGCGAGCAAGACACGACGAACTGTTCAGCGCCAACAGTGTTATGGCAACAGGTCGTGATATTTCGTAGGCTAACAGTTATTCTCCCCTAATTAAGGGAGTCGTATTGCGCCCGGCGATCACGACACTTTGTCAATGAGATATTATCTGCGTGCGAGACCAACTCGTTTCTGGCCGCCAACACTCGTTTCCGGCCAGGAAAGCCGGCCAGCGTGTTCCGTGTCTCTGATCCTACGATTATTTCGACAGGATATCCGGAACGGGCCGCTCTCTGTCAGATAACATTCACCCCCGCGACGCGAGGTCCGGGACCAGGCCGAGCCGAGGCGTTCGCGCGGCGACGAGTACGCTTGTTAAACGGCGCGCCGGCTGATCAGAATTGCGGTCGATCGATAAGAATCTTTCGACAAGCTTTGTTAAACCCCTTTGACTTCGTGCAATTAGTCCTTACGGGAGAATGAGTCAATTAGGATACGCTGGGCAGTCTCGCGATAGAAATGCAGAACGGGAAAGATAAACCGAACATCACTTCGCGACAGCCTTGTTGCGATGTTTCGTGGGGGTGTTGGGAACGTTTCGTAATGAGTTTGTCTCGCTATGAGATAACAACCTCGCATGAGATTTTTTCGCTCGCATTGTCCTTTGTACGCGTATGAACGAACGTTGAAAAATTGCGATGGAAGCGTTCGTGTTAACGACGAGGCAAATTAACAGCCAATGATCCAACTCAGCATAGAAGAACAAAAACAAGGTATCATATTCTTCAATATGAAATACGAAAGGGGCTATTAAAAATCTCATCGTTTACAACAATGGCGACGCATCTTTTTCTTTGCTTCTAGCGTAATGCAAAATTAGAGAAGATTAAGACTGCTCGAACAATCTTCGTGAAACAAACATTTCCGTGCACGACTCGACGAATGCGTGGTGATAGCGCAGAATAAAAACGCAATGGGAGCTATTCACGAGCGTGTGGGGATTATCGGGTGAAACGCTGTTCAGGCGTGACAGGCGACAAAAATTTGTCGCGAACCGTGCGTCGCGTGGTGATACCGTCGAACTTAGACGGGATTCGGGAAGAGGGAGTGGCATAGAAGGAAACGGAGAGACAGGGGGGCTTTATCGGGCAGCGTAAAGTCTCTAGTTTGACGCTAATCCCGGTTGTCGTTTCGTTGCGGGGACACGAGCGAAAAAGGGAGCGGGGCACGACGATTCAGCGACTTGTTCGCGCGTTACACGAATCACATTCACGACGAAGCAGTCCCGATTTGCTCCGTCCGACAGTAATCCCCCTCGTGATCACCGTCCACGGGTTCGTCCGATTACTTGAAAGAGATATTTCGAGGGGGCTAATACGTCGATTACGTTCACGCGAACCAGAGCGCTGACATTCCTCGGTTGTAATGCGACATTCGAATCGCCATTCTTTCATCCGCCCCGAACAAAAGGAAGCAGCGTATGGCAGGTAGAGATCGTTGCCGAGATCTTTCAACGCCCGTGGGACGTTTTGCATTTATATTCGGGGACCGAGTTACAAGGATTATACAGCGGCGGCATCGGACAGCGACATAATTTCCGGCCGGTTTCGACTCGTCGAGAAGATTTCTATATCCGAATGATGATTCCTGATTATCCGTCCCTTATTATTCGAACGATTCATGGCACAGAAGTGTGCGCTGCAAGATTCTTAAACACGATCGTCCCGCGTTTGTTCACGGGAAACGTGACTCGTAAAAATCGCGTCCCGACATCGGCAGATTAGGAATGAGAGAACTTCAATTATGCAAAGTCCAATCTTCGTGACAACGAAGCGACTCTGTCGCGACTTCTAGTCTTCGTGTTCCCACCGCTGCGGGCGTACAACACGCACGAAGTGTCCGAAAAAATACATTCAACTTGACGATCCCTGTGCCCGGCGAGGCTGGCACTTGTCGATTCAAACGAGGAAGTCGCAACGAACAGGTTTTTTGGCCGTGAGGTTAGCCGCAGGCACGCGCGTACGGAAAGCATTCGCGCCTGGCCACGAAATACCTATCGAACCGGGGCCCGATGGGGGGCAGGGGGCAGGGGGGCCCCGGACGGCATACGTAATGTTTAATAAAGCTTTTGCGCGTGCGCCGTGAACGACGCGTGGCTGCGTATCGATGACAATGATTCAGAGGTACTGCCGTCGCATATCACGCGTTTCCCACAATGGATACGTGACTATTCGTCAAACACGGAGACCGTTTATCGTCGAGGACCTCCCACGCGAAAGCAATTCCGGCGACCTTGAATAACAGTCAGCTCGATTGCGCGAGGAACAAGGTATTCCTTCGCGCTGCGGTGACAAATCGAATTTTTTTTATTTCCATATCTCGTCGAGCCCCGGAATTCGAGTGGAAACGACGCACGGGTTAAAGTTCGAACGGTGTGAAATATCCGCCCGGCTAATGGTGTCGAGTCGTATCTGCGCGTGAAGATAAAAAGCGAACCGAAGGGAGCAAGAAAGAAATGTGACGAGGATTCCAGGCGTCCACCAGTTCGCCGTATCTCGCCGCGAAGAAAGTAGGGTGCAGAAACGGAAGGAGCTACCACCTTTGACCCTTTCGATATCCTTCGCCTTGCCGCATTTTCCCTCTCGATTTCCATACCGCTTCTTCCTGCGGGGCCGAGTGGCTCCGGTCGTAAGAGTTGGCGTGGGTGAATTCGGGGGTGGGGGGACAATTTTGTCGTCGGATGGAACAAAGGAGAGATAAGAGGAGCGTAGAGTTAAAGGGGGAAAAGAAACGGAACGAGAATCGAGGCCGCAGGAGGAACGCAAACTAAAAGTGAAACAGAGAGAGAGAGATGAGGAAACTCTCTCTTATCGCGAGCTGAGCCCAGCCGAGACGGGGACACTCTGTAGTATTTTTCACGGCAATAAATAATCCGAAACGAACGTCATTCCTCGAGCCGTGACACGGGCTCTGCGAGTTTGGATAGAGGCGTAGCGGCCGATAGCAGACTCCTTTCGTCCCCGCTTCCTTCTTATCTCTTTGTTCCTCCTCGAATCTCGCCTTACTTTTCGTCTTTATCATCGCCGTTCATCCCTTTCCACCTTACGAAACTCCTCGCCGTGCCCATTCCACCCTTTCTTGTTCGCCTCCTATGTTCACCGGTGTACCGGTTCCCCTTTCGTTTCGATGCGATATCTGCCTGGAAGTGTCCACCATGGGGGCACGTGGGCCACGAAGGCACTTACACGACCTATTTCGTGGGGCCGGAGAAATAATGTCTCTCCATTGGTGGGCCCCGGTGATCGGTCGATTACGGGAGCGGACCCGCAAGTCCTCTCTACGCCGGCCCCGACTTCCGGTACGTACCTGTTCCCCACGGCGAAAGTTCGCCGAATCCGTGATATATCCGAAGTGGGCCACGGTATCGGCCGGTTAAGAGCACGGATAAACGGAACGAAATATATTTCGGGTGACGATACGCTGTCCGCCAGCTCCGGCTCGCGACCCTCCGCCGCTACTACCACGGTCGAGTATAGTGACGAGATACCGGATATCTACAGGAAAATTGAAGTTTCGAAACGGCGCACGGCTGATTTATGAAGATTAACGGGGGAACTAAAAAGTACGCCGTTAATGGCGCAATCGAGATTCGTATAATGGAGGACTCGAATGGGAATTGCGCAAGAAACGATGATAGTTTAGAAATAACAATTTTAAACTGGATGCGGTCGAACAGAGAATGAAGCAATCCTTGCGCCTTTATAACACATCGAAGTTTTTATAATGCAGACGATCGTGTGCTCGATGGAATGTCGCTCCAGTGACGCCAGAGCGTTACGAAACGGTCGACGCGCCGTTCGATGCCGCAAATTTCGCCGGGCGAAATGGGATAACCGTTCGGGAACCCGGCGACTCGTCGACCACCACTCGTTTCGCGGCATCGTTCGAGATAACGCCGCGGTTTAGAGATAGGCTTCGCAGCATTAGAGAGGAGTCGGCGGTTCAAAGATTACGCCGGCGCGGACCGGTCTAACCGAAGAAGTCAATCATAACGGCACACGGGGCCTCGAACGAGCGACAATTTTGCATTCGAAGCATCGCAATTGCAGCTGATTGCGGCCGCCCGTTCAGCGCTGCAACATCGTCGGATCACCGGAAGCAAGCCTGTTATTTCAGGGATATCGGCTGACATGCACACCGCGAAAGCTAACGGGTTTTTCGAGGCGACGTTTGGTTATCTCGCAACGATCCGCCGCGTTCACGTGTAAGCAGCATTCAACAAGTGAGAAATCACAAGGAAATAAGCGCTGCCCATTTTGTTCCCCCCTCGCGATTCGTTTATGGCCGTTTCGAGGCTCGAATGATGCCGCTAATACGTAGCCGTTGCGATAGCGTCGATACTTGCACGAATCTTCGCCGGAGCTATCGATCATTACGGAACGACGACGCGAGACAATTAGCTGGGGCTCGCCGTTGGCGCGTACAAAATTATTTCCACGCAGAATAATACTGCGATCGATATCGCCTACACGAATCGCACGGGAATCGAGGGAATCGAGGCAACAAGTAGGGGCATTCGAGTGCTTCCAATTCATTTCGTGTCCGGACGTAATGGACCACGGAAAAAAAATCGCACCTCCCCTGGACGTTATGACGCAGTACGCGTCTTCGTCGCGCGAAGCAGAACACTTTCCACTAACGCCCCGTTTCCTTTTTGCCGTTCCCTTTGCTTCCCATCCCTCGCTCACGTACGAGCACGAAACACGAGCGTCCCATGACGAGTCGCTCGCAGCTCGACCGAATTCCGGGTAAAAAGCGACGAGCAATGAATGGCGTTCTCCGTTTCACCCATTGGCGTATCTCTCCGCTCCTTCGTGCCCTCGTTCCATCTCGTTCCGTCTCGTTCCCTCAACCCTTCGACGCGTTCCGACCCTCCTGTTCCCGACAGTTCCTCGCGTCCGGAGGGGCCTGAATTCCGAACGGAGCGGCAAGAAACCGTTTTAGGCGACCGGAGAATCACGAGAGGCCGTAAAAAGGGGCCGGCTGGGACTCACGGAGTTGTTCCCGTGTTCTAACAGTTGTAACCCGCCGCTTATTGCGACCGACCCGCCGCGGTTGGCGCGTCGACCATTCGTCTAGCTGAAAATCGGTGAAATCGGATGGCCGAGATTTACGATCCGCCGTCTTGTGGATCCGGGAATGGCCAACGGGGACGGCGTGCTTCTTAAACGGTCGTGTGCGACACGCTTCTTTGAAACAGTCGCCAGATTGTATTGAGAGAGGAGCGGCGAGGTAGCGAGTTCGTACAGGCCACACTGAAATTGCGAAACGGACGCTCGTAATGCCCGGTTCCGAGTGAGCAAGCGGCGTGGATCGGCACCGGGTTTCTTGTAATCACCGGACGCGAGGTTACGTGCACGGACAGAGTGACGGACGGATAGCTAAAGGTGCGCGCGGACTGTGCAATTTAACATTCGGCGGAATTAGTTGATTAACGACGGGGCCAGAGGTGTGCTCGCCTGAAACACTTCGGAATGATAGTTTCGTCTTCAGCGCTCCGCCCTCGATTCCACCCTCGCGGCTGGCAAGTGGAGCGCCGGGGGAAAGCTATTAGAGGAGGCTGTTAAATTCTTGCGAAGGGAGAACGATAGTCCGTGTTGCCAAAATGTTCTTGGGACGGCTCGCTGCGGGAATAAGTCAACGCGGCACACGTGTCTACGCGACTTCTCTAATTGAATTCTCAGTCGCTGTTTAATTCGTTTAACAGAGAACCCCTCCAGGACGATATTTCCGTTTATCTGAGGTAACGAAGCATCCTCCACGGCTAATCAATATTTTCCAAACACCCAAAGCTATTTGTGATAGACCCGCGCTGTACTTCTCGAGGTACGATCGCGGGTGAATACCGATCATCGATTGATCGACACTGATTACCAAGGGATGCCGCGGCTCATTCGAGCGCTCGTCATTCGTTAACGAGGCCGATTACGACCGGCGTTAACCAAAAGCAACAAGGTTCTCGGTGCTGCGACACCGCGTCTGTCGGCGAATGCTGCCCGCAACCTGGCGATCCGCGGCGATTCCTCGACGATTCGAGCAACCGCGTAACGTTCATCAAACGCCGCGACGTCGTGACGGCTGGCAAGCTCGTTTTTCTAACGGGGCGCAATCCGAGGGATCGTAAGGTTAAGCAACAACGTCGAAGCAGGAGCGCGAACGGGAGTGACGCGACGCAGTCACCGGCTCCCCGCGGTCATCGAGAAATGTTAATTAAACGCGTTTCCTATATAAGGACCCGTGCGGCGCATTAGACGGCTCTTGCCTCGCGTTACCCACGAATACCTTCTCGAACGCGGCGCTGCTGCACGCTGCAGAGCCTCCGCGAGACTTCTTTCGTCGTTAAGGAAGGCTCCGGGCACTCGATGCGCGGCTACGGGAGCCGAAACTCCGGGATACCCGCGTGGGAATTAAGGACGGGAAGTTTATTGGGGGCTACGGTGTTTATTGAGCTTGACGAGAAACTCGGGTGTGCGTACCTGGTTATAGTCTATTGGTGGCGGTGGTTCGATCGCCGGTGAATAGAAACAGCTGGGGGACACGTGGGAGAAATTGCTTCTCCGTTTCAATTGCGTTCGATCGGGTGTCCTATTGTTTCTAACTGCCGCGAGAGGAAAGATTCCTCCTTAGGGGGGACACACGCAACCAGGTTGAAACTCCGAGCGAGCCGAGGAAGCCTCGAAATAGTCGCTAACCGTAATATGCGGTTGGTTCCTAAGCTGAAGCTGGCACCGAAAAATAAGCTAATAAAGCGTCGCTTCGCACGCGTTTACATCGAACGACGGTTCCAGCGGCGGTAATAAAAGTATAACCCGCTGTCGAGGCAGCACGTCGGCGTTGCCGGTTTCGGGGGATCGAATCGGTCACCCTTTGTGGACAGAAGGCGATGTTTCGCTTTATTGCTCTTCCTCGCTTTGGCCGGGTACCCGTTTGTCTGTATGTGGAAATCGCGCCGTTCTGGGTGCGACGGGCTCTTAAAGTCCGCGCAAATCCGGGTTTTAAAGGAAGGCTTTACACGCTCGCGCGCACGCGCATTTCACGCGCGCGAGGAAATGGAGCGGAATGACAGACGGGAAGCTCGATCGTGCGATTTTCAACAACAACGAAGTAGAACTCGTGACGGCAGTCCCGTTGATGTTCTGCCCGATTCAATTATACGCGGAATCGACTTCGTACCGTTTATTCGGCGTTGATAACAATAACCCAACGGCGTTTGGAGGAATTCTCGCGATAATGGAACGCTCACCTTCGGTAGACGCACCTCGAAATGGGAATCGATGAAATTTCGGGGGATAGTAAACGCGCAATGCCGAAAATACAATATTTATAGCATCGTCCGCCGCGTGTGCGTGGTGCACACAATTCTCACAGCTGGGCTTATTGATCAAATTCATTTCATGGAGTCAGAAACATTTGTGCCACGACTGGTTCCAGAAATGCATCGTAGATATTTCCAGCGGGACAATCCGATCGCGATAGAAATCGAACGCAACAGCTGCACCTTTTCACCGATTCGCAGTTGCGACAGAAGAGTCGTCCCGAAAGGCCCGAAATTAACCACCACCGATCGCGCATCGTGCTCGACAAACGGTATCCGTACGCGATCGCCCGCGACTAGTAAACAGTCTAGGGGGAGGCTTATTGGTGCAGCAGTTAATCAAGTAGACAACCCCCCCCCCCCCCACGATCTACAGCGCGTTCCAGTGAACCGGGAGCGTCGTGTCTGTGGTAGCATATGCCGGTCGAATGTATATATACAAACGGGATCGTAAAAAGCACCGCATATTCCACGAAAGAGGGCGGAATATGAAAGAGGCCAGCGGGGGTACGGCGAAAGGTAAGCAAACGTTTCGTTTCCCCGATGATCCAGACGAAAAATCCACAACCAGCGGAATTCGTGGATCCCGCCGCGAAAGGGGGATACTAAGAAGCGTGGGTGACGGTATTTCTGGCGCGGATGTCGCTACAGGATGAGGAATCGCCGTCGGTTTTTCGTTGAACTCCGAACGCATCGTCTGCGACGCGACCCGGTCATTCGAATGCGCTGTAAATTCTTCGCGGATTACTGGGATCCGGCTACCGTGCCCGTTGAGCGTTCCACGGGAACGCCAAAACGGGACACCTCGTCATACGTGTATAGACTTCGGTTCGCCAAGCTCGATTACGTATTCGGATGACAAACGTAACGATGATGGTTGGGCTCCATGAACAGAGAAAAACAATTTTTCGTAATCCTCGACTGTCTGCTCGATGACGCTTCGTTGAATTTCGCAGTGAACGGTGAACGCGGCGCGCGGAGAAACGATCGGCGATGCGGCGTCGGGTAAAATCGGGGAGAAAGCAAAAGCAGGTCGAGGAAAGAAGAAAGGAAATCCTATTGGAATATTCGACGATCGTTCGTGTTTCGGGTGGGGTCGATTAATTTCGCTCGGCGCACCGCGCCAGGCTGATGATGATTCTCACGTGCTCAGGTGTGCGCGTCGCGCATGTGGAAAGACGCGGGATCTCCGCTCGAACACGCTCGGTTGGAGGCTCGTTGCAGCCTATGCTCGAGTCGTATAGGTGAGCACGGTATGCAAAGAGGCGCGCAAAACCGTGGAACGACGACGCGAGAAAGAGTCATCGAGCGGGAGAGGAGAGAGACCGGTGCGACAGAGAGGACGATCCGAGGGAGCGCGAGGAGAACCGACGAAGGTGGAAGACGTGAAAACAGGTAGGCGGAGAGCGAGCAAGAAGCGAACGGTGATCGAGGAAGACGCCCGACAGTCATTCTACGTATCAATTAGAGGAGCCGCTATTAATTTCTGAGAGGTAACAGGCATGTTAACAGAGAATACAATTTTTACTCGCTCGACCTGCTTCGTCTCTCTGCGCGACCCGGCGCGAACGTCGCGAGGACGGAGCGCGACTATCTGTGCCCTCTCTCTCTCTCTCTCTCTCTTCGTACTCCGTTTCCACTTGCATCCGCGAGTAACGCTCTCCTCCTTTCGTTCCCCTTCGTCCGCCCTCCCGCTCTGCCTAATCTTGGGAATCGGCTACGTTGAACTCGTCAGCGTGTCGCTACTCTGCCATTAATAGATACGTCACACGCTGCCAATTAAGGACGGCTATATCAGTAACCGTGATTAATCCCGCTTGTCTCTCGAGTTCTCGCGTGATCGTCGCTGTGAATAGAGCTTCCACTCGTGCGCACGCACGAAGCGGAGGACGTACATCCTCGAGGAACGATCGCTCGCGGGCGATGCAAATATGCGACGGACCGTGTGGAAGCGGTCCTCGTTGACTCGCAGGCCCGATCGCCTCCTGGCGAACGCGGTGCACGCCCCGTCGTCGTGTAACCGGAAGCGAGAAATTTCTGGGACGCGTCCCGAAGTCTTGAAACAGCGAGCGAAACCTTGCCTCCTGTGTTTCCTTTAAACGCGAAGGCGTCGTGGATGCGCGACCTCGTGCTCGAGAAAGGACGGCGCGACGGGAATCTTTGACGGAGAGAGTACTTTCTGGGAAGATCGATGTTTCACGTCCGTTGCCTGTAGACAATCGCGCAGTGGAAGCGTGTAGTATAATTTTATTAGAAAGCGAGACGATCTGTACAGCAGCGGAGAAACAAATACGTACACCGTGGAGCGAATGACTAGTGTCAATACGCCAGTGGACGATAGAAAACACAGCCGTCCATTTAACTAGAAAGATCAGTTTCTCCGCGGCGCTAACCGCGCCTCCTATCTTCTCATCTCGCGTCTCATCTGCCACGATGCGAACACCGATACGCTCGAACAGTCGACAAACCTTTAACCCAACCGTAATCCTGTCCACAGCGCGTGCGGGATAAAAACGCGAATCGAAGTCGTTACTGTTCCACGGAAGCAATTAGCCTATTCACCCGCCACGCGCATACCTATCTACTAACACCGAGCCCCACCGTTCCCACTTTACGTTCAACAAAGCCCGATGCACAATGCGCACCGAGGAACAGGCGTTAGGCTGTTCGGAACCGCCTAAAAGATTTACTCCTGTTCCGTTCTCAGCCGCGGTAATATATTACGCCGATAATTTACCACGCCGGCCTCAGGATCCAACGAACCGATGATCCATCGCCGTTAATATCCTTCCCCGCGATCAATTTGCGAAGATACCGACGTAGGCCGGCTATGGTAAACCTAAATCTTCCTTTTATCGAGGCAGCGAGCCGCGCCATCCCGGCCGGAACACCGGTGCATCGGATTTTACGGTCGCCACCCCGCCAATTTCCGCGTACCGCAAATTTTATGCACCTGTTGACCCGCGAGAGAGGAAGAGGGACCCCTGCATCTACGCCAGGCGGTTCTGTGCAGGCGTGCGCGACGTCTCTATACGCGATGTTCGCGCGAGTTGCAGTGGCGAATAAGTCGCGCGCGAGATGTAGAAAAAAGAAGTGAGAAGAAACAACGAAACCGCGGGTCGGCCGAGAGTTTCTCCGGCTGTGTTACAACCGCTTGACCCCCACGAAGGATGGGTCACGCCTGGACCGAACCAAAGTGCCAGGCCTTTACTGCCTGCTGTCCCTCGAACTGATAGTAACGTCATTCGCGTGATTTGTGGCCCGACTTCGGGGAGGAGTCAAAGCGAAACGGGGGACGCTGCGTCCGCGTGGTATGCAGCTGCGTATAATGATCGAGGAATGCGTTTTTCACGCTTCTCAATTCGAATTTGCAGTCGGCGGATTGGAGAGGCAGCGCAGTGAAAAGCTGACTGCGAGATTCGCCGTGTAGGTTCGTCGAATGTCTTCGTCTTGACGCCTCGATGCGCCAACGTCAGCTGACGTGAGTCATGGTGGATCGATGACATGGTTGCGTGAATTGTTCTTGCCGAAGGCAGGATGAATATCTCCTGGGGAACGTTGCCGGACTGTTCGGGGCAGGTAGGCCTCGACGAGAGTTTGCTAGCTTGTGCGAGATGCCGCTTAATGGAAAACGTAAGAGGTGCGATGTTTCGTCGCGGCTGGAATTGCTTTAATGTACAGTACAGAACAATTAATATTGGTCGTAAATATTTGCTCTGCTGCGCTGCGACACCGGACAAATTCTTATCGAGTGTTAGGTTTTATCCATCCGAGCGATTCGTTTTCTTCGGAACCGCAATTCCGTCGGTATCGATTAAATCGTGTTTCGCGTTCCCCGCTACGGCCGTCGCGCGATTCTAAATGAATTTAACAATAGTTTACGAACAGTCGATCACGGTTGAAAATGCAAATATAACGGGACTCGGCGGTAACTTTCTGTATTCGCGAAACTTGACAAAAGAGCGAGCACGAGTCTCGATCGGTTAATTTAATTCCCGTGTTCTCGTCCTGCTTCCAAATTGGGAAGTTTCTGCTCAAGCTGACAGGAGCACCGTCAAGTGTCACGGAATCGAACTTCGTTTTTTCGTTGGCACACAACTGACGGCTGGAACCGATTCGTTTGGAAACTCCGATAATAATACTATTTAAAGGTAACGCGAGTCAACTGTTTCGTTTTCTGCCGGTAACGTCTGCGAAACGGAACAAAGAGACGTTTCACCGACGCACTCACACCTGTAATCAACAGCAGGTCCGAGCGGCGACTTTCAAATGACGCATCGGATCCTGCTTTCGCGTCGATGTCACTTGCGCGTCCCGCCGACCATTGACTATCGATACGCGTCGGTACGTAGCTGGAAATTTCGGCGTGTCATCTGCGAAACGCCGCTAATGAATATGTAGAACTTCTGCGAACGGTCTTTACCGCAAACAGCGTTGAACGAACGAAATCGTTATTTTCGAACGTGCGTTGGCGACAAGAAAAATTGATAATCGGTTCACGTTACATCGAACGACTGTGCCTTCCCATTTCGACGAACCGACACGAAGGAATATTCGCAAAATGAGCAAGCCCGTGAATCATACGACGGGAAATCTCGCTCGTCGTGCGCTCAAACGGATCGCAAAGTTCGCGCAAGGTAACGGGGCCAGCAATGTACTCGTCGTTGCTCGAACGAACAGGGTTCACACTTTTGCCCGGTTCGCCCTCCTGGTCACCGCTCTGCCAATTAGTCAAGCGTGCCTCCTGAACGGGCGGTAAATGAAAAAGGAAGACGACCGCCAAACGGCCGGGCTCCGCTTCGAATTAAAACAGCGCGATAAATTCTCTAATGAGTCAATTTCGCGTGACCGTACCACCGCTCGCGACGAGACAAATACCCGCGTGTTTTTCATGCCGAAGGGATTAATTAATATCGCACCGATGGACCGATTAATATCGGAAGCGCACGCGCGAATATTATTTAGCTTCGCGCCGAAATTTTCGGGGACATGTTTCGCAAATGATCGAATAATAAACGTTCGACGCGGACTAAGCGTTCGCGGGGGCTACCGATCGCCCCCACCCCCCTCCCCTCGTAATTTATCGCCCACCCCTTACACGTACGCCACCGTTTCTTTTTCGTCGATCATTTATATGCCGCGTTTAAATTCCATCGCCGACATGCGGCGTACACGCGGCTTCGCTTGCGCGTCCGATTAGTCCGCAAAAAACCGGCGAGAGTATCAACCGAAACGCGGCGCACACCTCACAGCGCGACGCGTCAATTAGAAATTCCGCGTAATCGTTCGATTCCCCGGGACGTCGGGTAGACAAAACGAGCGGTCGAGCTAATTTTTTTCCATCGGTAGCCGGCAACGCCGGGGCGAGATTGACGTTCACGATCGAGACGGCTGGTCGCGGATCGAGCAGCTCTCAACCCTTTCGGAGAAAAGGAAGACGAGGTACCCGCGCGCGGCCGGGTACCCCGTGGCGCTAATGTGCACGCGTGTTCGCGAGGAGCGAAGCGAGAGAGGCGGACGAACGCGGCGCGACGGAGAGGCCAGGCATTCCAGTTGACCAGGGGCGTTTCCGTTTCCCGTTTCACACGACCCGGCCAGAATGTCGCGGATGAACTCGTCCGCCGCGAAGGCGAGAACTCGCCTCGACGACGTTCCCCGGATTCCGCGCGGCTGTTCAACCGATCGGCACCCTCCGCCGCGCTCGTTACGTTACTTCGTCAACCGGCTCGCGAATAAAATCGCGGTTACCATAAAAAGGCGAACGCATGTGCGCCGCGCGTCGAAAACGGGGCGAGCCCGGCGTGGATGCGCGTCTCCCTCGTCGCGGATCTGGTTAATTAAGCTCGCGCGCCGCCGATTGTTGCCGGTTCAGCGATGTTTACGCCGATCGATGGCGAATCGAAGCCGACAGCGGCTCTCGATGCGATCGCGGCAGCGAGCTTTCGCGAGATTTCGCGGGGCGCAGTGGGGAAAGGCTCGGGGGTCGCGTATGCCCGAAACGTCGCCGAGGATGTAACGGGGCCGTTTAAACGCGAGTCACCGACGTTAATTACGGGCGAAGTGTAAGAAACGGGCGACACGAGCACGGCGACGAGTTCGTTTCGTACCTTTAAACGGAACGCTCCGAGTGGCTCGTACGGAGGGGAATTTAAGGCGAACCGAACCGGCGAAGATAGGATCGCGATCTTAACTGTACACGATGAGACAATTAATTTCGACGTGGTCGGCTAGTCGCTATGGAAAAATAAGATGTCGTCGATTATTCCGGTATAGGCTCGTTAGCGAGGTGCTCGTTACTCGGGATATTTCTTTAATTCGGACTTTAATGGATCAGATAAGCGGACGCATTTCTAATGAAGACCTTCTCTCCCGGTAGGATCGCAACAATTTGGTCCCCGAACGGCTGTTACAAATGCTCGGTCGTCGGTAAATAATTGCCGGTGGATTGCGTAACGGTACGCGAGCACCGCGGCTACGGTCGACGAAAACGGAGAGCGCGTGGCGAATTAACCGATTCTATCAGAATGTCGCTCCTTGCGCGAGACTCTCGTCGATCGCGCCCGCGAAATGCGATCGCCGGGTCGAACGACGTGCGTGGTTCATACAGGACGATCGGTGACGTTCGAAAGAGAATCAGTTAAAAAACTCGATCATTTATTAAGCAACGAGAGCGAGCTTCGATGAGGCTCGCAGATACGAGCAGCCTCCGCGAGAGTTTAACTGGAGGTCGTATCTCGTAATAAATCGCATCGCGGCCCGAGGGCGCACGAGGATTATATTTACTTTACCTCCCTTATCGAGCCTGCGCGCCGCGAAACTAAATTCACCGAGCTCGACATTAATATCGACGTGGAAACGTAGAACTCTCCCCCCTTTCTTATTTTCGTTTCTACGCCCCGACCACCCCGACTTCTTTCCGAAATCGAGAGCACCGCGTTCCCGTTCCGTTCCCCAAGTGACGCCACGCTTTAATTTCCTGCCGTTTAACGCGAGAGGAGCTGCTGGCTCGGCAGGCCGGTCAACACATTCTACCGTGCGTTAAACTCCCCCGAGACGCCGCCGCGTTCTCCCACGTTCCCCGCGTTCCACCAGGCGCAATTTTCGTAATTGCACATATCTTTTGTCATTCATAATTCTGCACTCATTCGTTCTAATTTCGCGCGTGTGTCGACGGTTCTCCGTCGAGCGCGGCGCATCATTCCGCTCGTCCCCGCTTTCGCCGACGCTCATCGTCCCCGATTCATCGATCCTCCTATCGGCGTTCATCTTAGAAATCCATAGAGCGTACAAGTGCGTCGCTTCTGTACCGCTAATTGTATACGATTAAACGACAAGTTCGTCGTTTATCCTTTAAATTTAGATAGTATCTCGTGCGGTCGGGACACGGCCGACAGATTCGTGCGCTCGCCTTTTTGCCACGGCACCGGAGATGCATCGCGCGCACCGAACGAAGCGATCATAAACAATAATATAAAAATGTGCAGGACACTGCGAGCTCCTTGAATAATTCAAAGTACGCTCGTAAATTGTCAGGCGTTCGTGGCCCGGTCCAAGGCCCGAACGAACATTTGTCAATCCGCGGCTTATGACAAATATATCTTTCGAGGGGTAACGACGGGACCGCGACTAAGCCGCGGGAGAGCGAACCGAAAAGAAGTTGGTCCCCGGCTGCATACTTTTCTCCCTTCTGGTCTCCAGAGGCATTGGCCTTTTTGCGCGCTTTAAACCGCCCGCCCCGGCAAAAAGCAAAACACCGGTGGCACGCGAGCGTGTTCCCCGCTTGAAGAATATCCCGCGGATGTGGCCGCCCATTTCGCTAATTTGCTTATTAAAATGGATGACCGCCGCGCGTTTATGACGCTTTGTACGCACGCGAGTGAGCCGGCTACATAGTCGCAAAAAGCGGCTGGGATGCGTGACATTTGCATCGCCGTAGCGTACCGCCACCTCGTACCCCCATTTCCCCCCCCCCCCTCGCCGTACCGTGTTTCCTATTTCGCCAGAAATAGACGCGAAAAACGAGCTGCGCGTACGTTCCGACGGGCAGACCTCCGTCGTGGAGAAAGCTTACGACACGAGAACGATTTGTACTCCGTGTCTTTTGACGCGATTAGATGGAAAGAGAAAGAGGGAGGGCACGGTCCTCCTTTCGGCATTTGCATAATATGTGACGATCGCGTATGGGGACGGAATAAATTTCGTTTTAATTGAATAAATTTCATCCGCGGAGGCCGCTGTTAAGGTGAATAAGTTAGCATAAACGATGTAAACTCTGTTAGAACGCGAAACGGGAATCCGAATGGGCCGTTGTTGAAATATGCATTAGCCCGTGTCCTTATCGCGTGTTGCAACGAGTCGTGCCGAAAGTGCGTGACGTCTTTGCGAAAACCTGTCGACGGAGCCTGGTACGCCGGGCAGGCAGGGCGTGCTTAAACGCTCGGGCGATCTTAATTAACCGTTATCTATCTGTTCCAAAGAACTACAAAAGAGGCCCGTAAGTGGGTCGAGAGCGAGCCCCATTGTGCCCAACAGAATGAGACAAATTTTTCGCTTTATCACACGCGTCGCGAGGAAGAAAAATATTAGTCCATTGCACGTCCGTTCTCTCGCTGGAAAAAACGGCATGCCACGGAACAACGGGTATCGGCTGCCTTTCCTTCGCCTCCTTTCCGTTCACGATGCACGCGTTTCGAACAGCTAATCCCATCCGTGGCCCCTCGAAGAGGAAAGTCCTCTGGTCTCCGTCCTTTTGATTTAGAGGGGGCCCGTCCCAGGAGATTTCTCTTACACCTCGGAGGCAATAATTGCCGCTGAAAGCGGCGCACTCGTCACGGAGCATCACGGGCGCGTTCCGCGCGGTAATAACGACGCGATTCGAAACAGTCGATTCGTTACGAAGCGGGTTTCTCTCGTGGCCGCGGATTTTCGAGTGCTCTCCCTCCCGTTGACGCGACACTCGACAGCTCCACCTCTAATCCCCGTAATCTAGCCACATCCGTGGCAACGTCTATGACTTATGGTAAACGGGTGCATAATTCGCTCGTTTCTCATGCCATCACCCGGCCGTCAAACCGCGACAACGTCTGTTCCCCGCTGCCCGATCCAACGCGAGAAATTACGCGTGCAGAAGAGGGGAACGAGGTGTTCGCCACGGTGGCTGGAACTCGCTCGGAGCGGCGCCTTTGCAATTACTATCGAAATTATAGCGGACAGGGCGGAGCTGCGAGTTCTTCTACTCCTCTTTCCACCTCCGCCCCGCTCGCTCCTATTCATCGCGGGCCGGTGATTGCGCCGCGCGTTATGCATCCTCTAATTCGCGAGTTACGCTCGATTACGGAATCGCTACGCCGCTATTAACGAGACGGGGCCCGCTATCTTTCCATCGAGGTAATAACGATCGATCGGACGTTCGACTCGTCCGGCGCCGCGAATCTAATGGCAACCCCTCGAGCTTCGTTTCGAGGTTGCTCGCCCGAATTTTTGTTCAGATGCGGGCTCGATCTCGCGCGCGGGCCCGACGCGAACCTTGCTTCCCATTGATCACGCCAGGTATGGCGTTTATGCGACGACACCCACGCGTTCGGGCTTCGTTTCACGACGGACAGCTCGTTAAACGGGAACGCGGCGTTCATGCATAACGTAGTAGCCGTATTGTCGCGAGCGTTGGCGCGCGGAGGCGCGCGGAGGAGCGTGCGCTCAAAGGGGAATAGAAAGTCGATTTCTCAACGACACCGAAATAATTTAATGGGACGCGACCGGGAAACGTTTCCAGGTATGCCGAAGGGAAGAATGGCCGCGTTGGCAACGCCGGTCGTCGCCGTTTACCGATCCCATTTGTCATTCCTTGCGAAAGACGCGGCCGGTTCGTCGGGACGCGTAATCGACGCGTGTAAGCGTAGCAGCGATCGGGCCAACGCCACGAGTTTCCTGCCACGAAGAAAGACGCTGGCTTCGGCCGCGGGCAGATCTCAGCGTGCACGCGTAACCCGTAATTAATCGTCGTTGCATGCTCGAGATCTTCCTGTTTCGAGTAGTACAAGCGTGCGCCATAGGATTCCCATAAATCTGCCCCGCGTCGAACACCGCGCGCCCTGCCTCCGTCGACGGTTTTATACCTTCCTCGAAACTTCGCTGGATTCTGCACAGAACACACCTACCTACTTATATAGGATGGCCCTTCGCGCGATTCTTTGGCTCGCTTGTTGCCCGCTTCGGGGCGCGATAAAATAAGAAAGTGACGATAATAATAAATTCTGGACTATTTCTTCACGCTTGCTCGGCTGCTTCTTCAACTATTAAGTTGGCTACGAATTTTCCCTTCTATTGAAAGATCCCAATATTTGTGTCGACTACCGACCGAGGCGATGAGATTTTCCACCCGAAACAAATTCGATCGTTTAGAAAGCGAGCGCATAGTGCCACCCTCCACGCAAGGCACGTAAGCAAGCACTTGTAACGCACAGTTGCACGAGCATCGAGGAGAACGAAAAACGATAGTAATATCCAGCTCGCGGATGGTTTCCATGCAAATGCAGCGAACGACTGTCGGTGGATATTCGTGAGAGGAGAGGGCAGTGTATCATCTTTTATATATACAGTGTGCGCTGTTTGAAACGGCTGCTTTACGGCCAACGACGATCGCTTTGTAGATAACATCGCCAACAGTTCTGCAACGCTCTCTCGCCGAAATGCTATTACAAATGCGCCGCGTGCCGGGCACTTAAAGCGTTGGCCAATATTTTGTCGCGCGGGGAATTGAGAAAATGATACGAAACACATTCCAGTCGCGTAATTGCGTCGCGACTCGCGGACCGGCTCGTCCATGATTTATCCGTTGCGTGCGTATCTATAAATTCTGTCGCGCGTTACAGAAGAAAGCGACACGAGGCTGGAACGTGTCGCGTTCCATTTAGCGGACGACGCGCTCGCTCTTCGCTCCCTTAGCTTCTAGCAACGATCCCCCACCCGCCAGCTAATGCCGATGCTGTTCAGGTGACAACAATGCGGCCAGGTAGCAACGCGCGCGCGCGCGAGTCGCGGCGCGCAGAACGGAACGACCCCTCGAATCGTTTCGCCCGATCGTTCCCGGCGAAAGCTGTGCGCAAAAAGTGTCAACGAGATTCCATTATCTTTCGGAACCGCAGCGGAAAAAAAAACGCGACGGAAAATAAAGAACGAACGAGCGGTTTTTTTCACGTGGCGCCCGCATCTCGACGCTGGCACGTCGCCTCGTTGCCTTTTTGCCAACGCTGTCGCTCGAATCTCCCGCGGGAATCGAACCATTCCGTGGCTCCAAATGTCACGCGGATTCTGCGGAAAAACGACCACCAAGTTTTTCGATCCTTTCGAGCATACGCTATTCACTGTAGTTTGTCGTACTTCTCTACTTTCGGGGCATCGATGTCCGCCGCAAAAACCGAATGGGATCTCCCGCCTGTACGGAAGACGGCTAAGCCAAGCTTTTTCGCGAGCCACTGAAATTACGGGACCTTTTAATTTTTTGCCGACAGGGGATCGAGAATAACGCTTAGACCGTGGCAACTGTTTAAACGTAATGGTCGCGGTTCCTTTTGTGCAGGGTTTTTGAGGCGTGTCGTTCCTACCGTTCCGACAAGTTTAAATGTACTCCTAGTGAGCCTGGACTCATTTAATATTTGTGCCGCGCGACGTGCAACGCGTATGCAGTTTTGGGAGGTTGCAGGAATTATTATCAACGCTGCTACTAATAACAATAAGAATGATATGCACAAAATTTCCATCCAAATGTCTCGATTGTGCAAGCTTCAATTTATGTTAAATAAGTTTGTTCGAATACGTGAAACAATCATTTATCGGAGCATGATTATCCGTGGTTTCAATGCTCGGGATATGAGAATTAGGAATTGCTGTCGTTAAGCCAATGCCAGTGCCGCTTGTCCCCGTTCTTCTGTATCTATAACGTTAATGCGCGACATACTCGAAAGGCCGGCGCGTGAAAGCGCAGGTATGCGTGGAATCGCGAGCGAGAAACGCGTCTCCGAGCAGAGGAAGAAGAACCATGAAAGGGTTCGCGCAAGGTCCGAGTAAATAAACTGTCCTCGCATTATCGTCGCCTGGCAGCGCGTTGTACGCTTGTAAAACCGCGGAAACGAGGACGCCTCGACGCTCGCGAGCGAGGACCCGCGTCCCGATACACTCGTCGGTTTTATATATGCACGGCTGTCTATTAACGAAACGTGGACTTCGCCTCGCAATGCCGATGGGGATTATCCCGTCGATGCAGCAATCTTTTGCAACGAGCTGCCGGCGGTGCTTCCGTAGTTCCCTGGACTTCTGAATCGATCCACGACCGTGGAGTAAGCCCGTCGTTTTTGTCAACGAAAAATACGAAGAGTCGATTACTGAGAAAGGACTAACGATACGAGAACGATGTTTGAAATTGTATTGATATACTCCCAGGAGTGAAATCTACGTGAAACGAAAAATGATATTCGCGGTCGATTCAATTTTGCCCAGAACTATCCGGCATCGAGAGCGGTGTCCTTCGATTCCTCGAGAATTATCTCGTCCCTCGGTCGGCCGGAGCGGAGCGTCTTGCGGTCGACCACGGACGTTCTCATATAATTAATTGCGGACGCGTAATACCCGGTACGCTGCGGGGCCACCTAGTAATTGGTTGTTCGGTTTTAGTTAACGAGACCTTTAAGCACCGTTCAAGTCCTCGAGCACCGGTAAATCGCTGACGATATAAGCGAGCGCGTTTCTGTTCACCGGAACGCGCCTCTCAACGCCTCGCCCGGGTAATTATTGCTACGATTGCTATGATTTAATCCCCGTTGCCACATTACCGCCAATGTTTGATAGTATTTACGGGCCATTGTATGCGAGAGGTGTGGCCCTAATGACAGTATCGCGTCGGTCTCTTCTATTTGCGACCGAGCACGTGCATCTACATGCACTCGTTTTCATTCCCTATCGTGCTGTTATATTTTCACCCTGTTCCGGTCGATTCGTGTCGCGTGCTCAACTCGATGCCACGTACCGTACGATCACGCCCTTACAACTCGATCGCGCGACGCCTCGTATCAATCAACTCGAGGAAAATTCAGGGGACGAAACTGCCCCGAAATGCGTTCCAATTCTATTAACATAGATATAGTATCTGGCCACTCGATCTTCGAATACAATTACCGACATCCAAATTTCCGCCTATTAATATTACACGACCCGACATCTGTTCCTAACGCGCGACCCTGTCGACCGTAAAGTCGGGTCACGCTAAAAACGTAACGCTGCCCGACGGTACTCCGATTCCATTCAGGGCGCCGATTACGAACGCCGACACGGCCCGATACGTGTTAAGAATGGCGTGGTAGATGTTCGCGCGATAATCGTCGACGTGACTCGCAGCATCGGGGCAAAATGATTCGCGTGTTCGCCGGGTGTAACGATAATTTTCCCTAAGCGTTCTAAACGCTCCTCCAGTCGGGGCGGTGGTGCGCGTACACAGGCCGGCGTAAGCAATCGCGATAATGTAACGCGTTGCCCGCAAACCGGTATGCCGACTATCTCCGTTCGTTTCTCGCGTTCTCGTTGGGGAACGAGTTGCCGGGTCGTTCTATATCGGCGCAACCGATCGTTTAGATATAATTACCGACAATTCTCAAGGGCACCGTATCTCCGGTGATTGGCCACTTCCACGGGCCCTCGCGGATCGTTAACGAGGCTCTTCTTTCGCTATTGCAGGGCAAACGGAATTATTGGTGAGCCCCGACAAGGGGACGGATACTTTGGCCCAATCGGTCCACGGGCTCGCGAACTCGTCAAGATCGTACGTCTAGAAAACCGTCGAATCAATTTCACCCGCAGATTTCTGTTCAAGGCTGGCCAGGTCATTGGAGGAAGCGCGGTAGGAAAATCGTGGAGAACCGTACAGAGGGTCTCGATTGGATAACGAGGAAGCAGAATGTTTAATTACAGAACTGTTCCTACCGGTAAATGTGAAAAGTCGCCTAATTCACGTCACTATTGAATTCATTTAATTTCCGCGAATTCGGGAAAGGTTCAAGAAAAATTGAACCCTCGCACCGAAACGATAATTCCGCGTATCCCCGGTCACTTTTTCCCGTCTATGCAGAAATACGCACCCGCTGCTTCACTCCACCAGCCCCAATTCGAAGGCACCCTATGCAGCATCGCCTATCTCCAGCCTGCTTGCCCCGCGATCGAGTTTGTTAACGATAGTGTATCGCGTCCCGTGTGATTCGCGGTAATTTCCGTTCAGGCGAATAATGACGGGTTCTGCGATATCGCATGCCATTTCAGCGTTCTGCGCCGTTGTTCCGCGAAGAAACGCGAGAACGACCAGAAGTAATTCCATTAAGAACCGAGATCGGCCGATGGCCGGGTACGTTCGACCAATTAATACGTCGCGTTGCAGAAGAGCACCGGCCGCGGCCCCGGTGTTTCGTATCAGCGAGACGTGACGCGGTCACACGATATCGCCCTCGGTGCACACACCCAGAGATGCTGCCCGTAGATTAACAAACGCATCGTTGCGCGTACAATCACTAACGGTCCGCGGGAGGCATCGTAACTCCCACGGCCGACCGTGTCCGTGGTTCCCTTCGCGGTCATTAGCGGCTAGATGGCTGCCATAACAAAGATGAAACCGCGAGTGCGGACACGTTCTCGAATATCCAGCACGGTGCTGAACTCGCGCGCACCCACACGGCACCCGTACACGGAACAGCAACTCTTGCTGTTCCGATGAAATACTGTAAATAGGTTTGCCCGGCTCCCCCGAGCTGGGGGGAATACCTTTCGCGCGATCACCGCGAATCGTCGAACTACCTTTTCACACGAGCCGAGGCAGGACCGTCGTACGATTTCCTGTTCCCGAGGCTACGGCCGTTCAAAAGTCGACTATTTTTCAGCGAGCCTCTCGCGATCCTTTAATTTTGTCAGCGAGTGTACACACGACGAGTGTATTTAAAAAACTCCCCCGACGTCCTATAAACTTCCCTTAAAACGAGGATATTATATATGTGCAAAGACCGCGAGACGGTCCCACCGTCCGCTTTCTCTCAGCGGAAACCCGTGTACATCCTCTTTCTTCAGAGTTGTTGCTAAGTGACGGTCGGTAGATTGTCTTAATAAGGCCAATAAATCGGTGTTAACGCAGAATCACGAAAGTGCCGGCCAATCCCCAACGGAGGACCTCCTGCACAGCGATAGTACCCCTGCGATCAGCGGGTGTCTTCGCGAGAAAAGAAAAAAAAAGAATACAATTCACGCACTCCTATAAAGAGTTTTGCGGGCTGATACTCGCGAGCGCGGCCCACAGCGAGAGGTGTGCGCCGGTGTGAGTGTTGTCACGCATGAAAATCGCCAGTAAAACCGACGAACGTCTTCATACACGGTGTGGCCTCGTGCGGTCACGGGTTCCCACCACCGCGGGCCGCGACAACTTCCACATTTAAATACCTCTATAAATAATCGATTATATGGGAAGTATCAAACGTCTTAATAAGCGAAATACTGTCCTGTTTTCTGGGTAGCCGAAAGCACGCGCGCGATCCTGCTCCCCTCCCCCCGTTACCTCGTTCACCCTCTTTCTGGTTCGTCCTCGCCTTCCGTTTTCTCTCTGCTGGATGCTCTCCGTTTCGCGGGTCCCCGAACACATTCTTGCGTATGGCATTCGCGGTTGCGTTAATGATTTCGCAAGCGATCCTCACGCATAGATATTTTGCGTAATATATTTTACGACAACCTCGGGGTAGCAGAGAAATTGAGGGGAACTGGTATCAGGTCTGCGTGGAAATAGTAGAATTCTAGTAATGATTCGAAAGAATAAGAACCCTCGCGATAGGGATCGGTGAAATTCTGGATGCAAAAATGAGTCATCGTCGGGTCAAATAAATGGTGCACACGAACGGTCGGGGGCACGCAAGCCTCACCTTTGTTTCGAGGGACCTGTGTCCCTATTATCTCATCGGTGATCTCTTTCAACGTTAAAGCGAACGACCCGTGGTCGATGAACGCGGAGAAATTAGTGGAAAGCTGATGGAAAGACACCGATACATTTCAGATGCTTATCGGGTCAGTGTTCTCTCGCCGGCTATTCTTTCGATACCATTGTCCGAATATACCTCGTAACGCTCGGAACAACCTGCAGCGATTGTCCTTTCATGTGGCCGCCCCGTGTGAACCGACCGATGAAGAAACATCTCCGACATCTTCCCTCCGAACCTTCGTTTAAAAATGCCAACCCCAACGTGCGCTACGCCAAATCTAATTTTCCTTCCCTCTTTCATACCTGAGCACCTCGTCGAAAATAAAAATTCCAAATATATATTTAAATTGTGCGCGCGCGTTCTCCAAGTGTACCTAATGTCTGGCACGGGGCTGGTACCAAAATCGTTAAGCAACCTTAATTTTGTCTAATATTTTACCATGCTGGCAGGAAAACATGTAAAGAAAATTCTCAAAAAGGCACGTGAAAAGTTATGCTAGAAACAGAAATACGTACACCCTTGAGAAGAAGGCTGTAGACGGAACGTTGTCGAGGGGATTCTAACGCGGCCATAAAAAGCGGTATAACTTTCCGGTTTGTCACGCCTAACCTCGCCTTTCTATTCACCTCCCGGCGAAGACGGCCGATGGAACGGCGAACAATGACAAACACAAAGGGTGGATGACTGCGCTAGAAGGGACGTTGACATAATAGAAGACGTGGACGCGGCGCTCGAGAGTGTATTTCAGAAACGAACACCTTCTATTAAGTTCTATTAAGACGTCTGTCGGCGGTTCGAGGTTTTGTAACTATGTATTGGCGGCTCTCGCGGCTCGGCGAACAGCGACGAACGCGCTGAAGACGCGTCCTCCCCGTTGAGTACCATCCTGTCATGGCGTTCCACTTTTTAAGCATACCTGACGGGGGCGTCGCGTCGTTGCTTCCGCTCGGATTCCTCCGAACCTCGGGTACCGTTGAGTCTTCGCAGAAAACCGAGATTTTATCGCGCGATCGCGATCCATCGAGTTTCAGTGTCGTCCGTGTCGTTTTTCATACGGCGCACCATTTACTTTTCGCTTAAGGTGGGGCAGAAAAAAGACCGAACGAGGTGAACCATGTGCGAGAGGGCAGCGGGATACTGTTTCACGTAACGGGCGGGACGGCTTTAAGCCGCACCTTCATCCCCCTCACGATCAAAGTATTTAACGTTTCACCGCGTTTACACCGATTTCCTTCTTCCACGTTTATCTCTTAAGTTGAAACTGGTGTACACGGATTGTTTGCATCCGTCACTACGATATTACAGTGCCTTGGAAACATTCTTTTTAAGACCAAGGGGCCACCGTACCGTGGGTAAATTGTCTGTAATCGAGTGGACGCGAAAGCGATTACTGTAACGATTTAACTACGCTAGTCCGCACTAATTATTTAATTTTCTAATTGCCATAGAATTAACGATCTTTACTAATACCAACGGCACTGTACCGATCGAATTTCGATAACAGCGGTCAGCTGGTTCAATTCGTTTCTCCATTGACTGCAAGATACCTAACACACGACACGCGATATTTTTCTAATACTCTAACACCTCCACCTCGTCAGCTCGTTGACTGTGCAATGTCAGCCGGTATTGCGCGTGGGTGATCCGCCGCGTAATACAGGGTGTTCGAGCGAGGATATCGGGTGTACCAGGGTCACGAAGTTTAGTCTCCTCGTAGCATGAGACACCTAACCACCCAGCCTCCACCCCCCCACTCAAAAAGTTTGTCGTTCGTTTTAGAACGGCTGAACCTAATCCATCGATCGAGCGCTACCGTTCTAGAAACTCCTGCAGGTCGCCGAGCAGAGAAAAAAACGGGAACAACCAGCGAACAGATTAAAAGGCTGACCGTTCGCCCGAAAGCCGTGGCTTTTTTTTCTCATCGAGGAATATCGTCTCACCCCCGTGGCGCGAGGCTCCCGATAGATCGAATTACCCTGGGCTTTCCAGCAGCCACGCCATTGGCCGAAGGAAGTCGGCGTTAAAGGAAGAAGATCCAAGGAGGAGCGTGCACACTTGCGAAGGGCGGCTTGCGTGCGAACAAGGTTATGCTAATGTTGCACTCACGTTGCGGTGCGAGAACGTACAGAGAGGAGCCCGGGCCTTGGACAACGCGAGTGAGCGAACGCGTTCGCGTAAAGGCGTCCCCTGCGCTGATCCACGCGGCGTCAGGATGCGCGCAAGTGTCGAGGCGAAGGGTGTTGCGCGGGTGGAGAGTTACAGAGCCACTATAATTTCTGTCCAAAACTAATTACGACCGTGGCGTTTAGGCGGCGGCCGTTGCCTTTTGTTTAGACGAAATCTCATTTGAATGTATTAAGCCGGTGGCGAGAAACCGCTCCCCCCCCCCCCCCAACCGACAGGCGTTCTGAACCATTTCGAAATATCGATTAGCCGTTCTAGCACGCCCCTATCGCTCTGCCCTTTTTCAGGCTGGCGGTGCACGAATTTTCTAATTAATTGATCGAAGATAATGCCACGCGAGCGATCTCGTTTGCATGAATACTAATTCATCCCTTTCACCAGGGGACTCGTTTTCTTGTCGGTCACGCGATCGATCGTCGAGAGCCTGTGCCGCAACAGTCCAAAACGGAGTCGCGGCGTAGGGGCATTCGCCTCGTTGAAATCGCAATTATAAACGAGCTGGCGAATCTACCTGGGGGACATTCGCGATCGAGGCACAGGTGCGTACGAAGTTAGTAACGCGTAAGGTTGCCGCGCCGAGAGGGACCGGGCGCTCTCGCGTTCCACGGAGGGAACGTTGCAACGTCGGGATTCCTCGAAACGCACGTGTACCAAATCATATTCCGGCGAAACGATACAACTGTGCGCGTAACAGTCGCCTGAAAGGGAACTTGTACTTGGTGTGCACGAGCGTTCCGTTGATGTAGACTCTCTGTGTCCTCGTGCATAACCAAGCTAAGTAAACTCAGCCCACGTTGGGATCGTAAACGCGTTTACAGTGGCGCAGCAATCATATAAACCCAACGACTGTAAGGTACTAATTGTTACTGGGAATTGCTATTAAGCATTGTTTGGCCTGAATACAATTAACGTTACACGGAACGAACACGGGCGACGACACGTCTCAAAGCGAAATTAATGCTGCAATTCACAGTTCTCCGGGGCTCTGTTTGCCCCGCGTTGTACTTATTTAGACGCGACGAATAACGAGATCGCGCCGATCGAAAATACCGGCGGTTTTATAATCGCGCGGGCTGTGTCTCGTTTAATTTAATTGCACCAGGAGATATTGAAATTGCCGCGTCGTATCTTCGGAAAGGCAAGCGGTTCTAAGTACGCGACTTCCATTCTGATAGGGAATCGGTGATTACTGGAGCAAATGTCAATTATCCGTACCACTAATTAGAAGCTTGCCCGACTCGAGCATAAACAGGTTTGTCGGTATATAAAATCAATTAGACTGATATTTCTCTTCCTTGCTCGGATACCCCGTTCATATCGAATCAGAAGAGTGTCGCCAGATATCTCGACGGAACGAATTCGACCCCTAGCAAATATACACGTTAAATTGGTCAGGGAACAAAGAATCGACATTTCGACCTGTCACGAATTAGGAACGCTCCCTCCCCATCGAACGATACCGCTGCGACTCGGCGAACGGAAATCGAATTATCGACCAGCGGACTGTCTTCCGGATATTGTCTACGATCGTTCGGTAAAGTACACCGCGGCAGGTGAGGTCGTTCTTTAAACGTCCGTTAAATATCTCGACCGCGCCGAGACGCGGCGGGTTGCTCGAACCCGTAATTATTTTCTATTCCCCGGTACCGCCTGCGTAGATACGCAGCTCGATAAATAAGCAGGAAGCTGGAGCCCGTGGTAACTTTGTGCCCGTGGTGCGAATCGGTCTCCGCGGAACCGATGATTATCCGCGTACCTCCTACTGATCTTCGACGATTATCAGTCCGCGTACGATCGACGATCGCGGGCCCCTAGATCGAATGGTCGTTATCGGTTCACCTACGTGCAGTCACGTTGCACCATTTGCCCACGGAAAAATATCCCGTTCCACTCATTCAATTAATCGCTGTATCGACGATGGGGTGGGCCACGAAACTGCACGATGAACGGCGATCGTTCTCCGGGATGGGTCAGAAAATTGCACCGGTATTGAATTAAAACGCGATCAACGATCGAGGAGGCTCGGATGCTCGGCGAATTGGCGGCCTAGTGGAGATCGACGCGTTCGCCCGCTCATTGTCCCGCGTATTAGAAAGCCGAAGCCGAATACCGATAGCTCGCCGTTCGGTACCGACCACGGTGTATACACCGTGGCCTGCCGTGTATGCGAGGCAACATTTATTATTGCACGAGTGCACGTCAGACGTGCGCAAAGGGGGCCTTACGCGACGAAGGAGGAGAGCGAGGGACAACGAACGGTGGAGTGAACGGGTGAACTGGTCAGAGTGCGGTTCGAAAGGGACGAAGGGGGGTGTACGTGGGGTGCTGCGTGGGGGGAGGAATGAATAGTTGTGAACGCGGGCGCGAAAGGTCTCTCCTAGAAGCCGAGCCCCCTATTGTTTTCGCGAACGGAGGCTCGCTCGTGGTCGCGCACATGCGAGGAGAAATCGCTCG
Organism: Nomada fucata; assembly: GCA_948146005.1. Lineage (NCBI taxonomy): Eukaryota > Metazoa > Arthropoda > Insecta > Hymenoptera > Apidae > Nomada > Nomada fucata. The sequence continues at coordinate 2,967,510 of OX411277.1, read as the reverse complement.
ATAACGTATGTAACTCGCGAATCGATTATTTTGGCGGCCGTGTAAAGCGGCCTGCCGCTTTTTGCCCCGAGTTCAGAGACCGCTTCCAGGTTTGGTCGTTCGATCGGTACGATTTGGCCAACGGTACGACGAGGGGGTGGTGACGTACGCGCGTCCGCTCGCGAACGTTTCAGGGAAAACGAAAGTGTCCCGGATTTCGACACCGCTGAAACACGATTTTCCGCCGGCGTTTGTGGATGCTGTGTTCGGCTGTTGCGCCGCGTTTGCGCAACTGTTCCCCGCGCTTGTTCCTCTCGTTTGCTCGCGAAGCATTTGCGAAGTCGTGCAACCGGGCACGCACGCCGTGATTCTACACGGGGGACGCTTGGAAAGCGAACCGGCGCGTATCTTCGACGCTAGATCGATTCTTTATTTATCGGCTGTGCTCGGACAGATTCACGTAGGACGCGTGAAAAATATGTAGAGGAACAGCGGTGTATTGGCAGCTTTGTAGATCAGTGGTACTGACATTCACCTATTGTCTGCCGGCCATTCGGAGAAACGCGGGGTTCTTTTTTTCTTCTTCAAGGTTTATAGCCCTTCAGGATCCGCCTTTCGCGAACTGGTTGCTGCGGAAATATCGGACACTTTTTCCACGCGCACGTCTGGCGGTACAAAATACGAACCGTGTACCGATGTGAAACGCATTATGTATCTTTCGGGGCTCGATAACAATTCCGCGAGGGCCGCCGACAATGCAGAGGCTTCTGACTGCTTCGGTAGCTCCTTTGACTCGGCGACGATAGCTGCTATCGTCGGTCGTTATTCAATGATACACATTTCGGTGCTGGTTTCTCCGCGTTCACCGTGTAGGCGGCGTGGTATCGCTTTGTTAGCCGTTTGTCTCGGTCGCAGACGGAATTTACCGGCGATTCGTCGAGTTTTTATTCTTCCAATTTTCAAAAAGGAAATACGCGTCGTATTTCCTTCGAGATAGGGCCGCTTTCAATAAAATGGCGAGACACGTGGCACCGTTTAACAGGAATCGTGTTGGTAAATTTATTCATCCTTCGACGGTCTCGCCCTTGGATAGATACAGAGGATAGTTGTAGTGGATTACCTGCAACCACAGGCCAAACTGAAACGAAAGCTCATACTTCATCGGCGATGAACCCCACACTTTGGACCAGTTGCGCGAGCGAACAATTAAGAGCTGCACGGTCCGCAGCGGAATAGTAAGGTGTGCGATTCGAACGTGGCGCGACAATGACAACGGGGATCCAAATCGGGGGGCCAATGATCGCGGACAGCATCTTGGATCTCGGTACGGAGACTTTTTCAATACGTTTGGAGCGATCACGCGTGGCAGAGCCCGCTGGCAGCGATTGCTCGAGTTTATCTCCACGCGAACCAAAGCTGGCGAAACCGTGCACATTGAGGAGTGCACCGTATTATAATGCTATCGCGGACGTGGCATTAGCTTATCAGGCGGCTGAATCTCGATCCTTTCGACCGTTCGTTACTTCATCGATTACGTTCCAATCTCGGCTGCGTAGGTATCACCTTAGCTGCTGAGGCTTCTGGGTCCCGATGCAAATGTCTCGAAACGATATACACCTTGACTCATCCCTCCGTTGCTCGCTTTTGTCCTCGACCCACACGGGGCTCGCCGACCCACGATATTAACGAAACGCGGATCGAGTTACGATGATATCGTACGTATAAAGGTAAGGGATGGCTCGAATGATAATTTTTCGTTCAGTTCCGTGATCCTTGCGCGTTTCATTGCGCGCTGATAAGACGTTCGTCCGGATTCGACGAATTCCGATAAGCTACTGCTTGCCGGCGGTAATATAATACCGCTGTTATTCGAATTTGATTAAGGAAACATTTTTTGCACGGTATGGCAATTTTGCGACAGGCAAATCTCAATGGGCCGCGTGCAGCGGCGAGGTGGCTAAATATTCCGTCGCAGCTTCGCAAATTTGTATGCATCTTTCAAATAAATTTAATATTCATGCTCGATCGTCTTAAATAACCGAATCGATTTGAAGAATGCTCGACAGGTGCACCGGCAATAACGCCGTATAAGAAGTAACTCGCGCGATGTGCATTCCGATATTGCAGGCATAAAATTCCGATAATCGATAGGGAGCGATACATCGTCAACGTGCCCTCCCCATCGAATACTTTATTCAATCAGACGGTCGTCGTTCCGCGAGGCCCGCGCCTTTCCTTCCGCTGGATACCCGAACTGTGTCACCTGCACTATGCATCGGGCCATTCATTTTTAACCGATGGAACGGCGAAAATCTTCGCCACGAATTTCCCCGTTAGCACCGTGTCCACACCGCTACGTATTCCGCGCTCGATTTTTAATCGTAAAACACGACTGCCTCTATATCTCAGGCAACAATGGCGCAGTGGAACGCGGCCTGAATTATTCAGCGTGGCCTACGGCCCTGACTGCAGCCTCGCAGGCCCTGGTCAACCGTCGGCCAGAGGTGGCTAACATTTTGCAGTGAAAACCGGCGACACGCGTGGCGAAACGACTCTCGAAAGGCCAATTGCCGTGCAGACGCGCTATTAATTTCGGTCGGCGCTCTAATTGGGCGTTTGACACCCATAATGTCCCGATTCGATTATGAAATACTGCATCCCGTTAATGCGCGACGAGCTGCGAGAAGGAACGGGAGGGTTTCAATTAATCGTGGAAACACGGGGGCAGAGAATCGTCCAACCAATCATTCGCACCGATATCGCCGCTGATTCTATTTTAATTTCGAGGCTTCCTCCTTGGCGTCACGCAACCAGTTTTCCTCCTGCCCTGCGCGTACTGAAATGTTCGAGGAGCGTTTTCGATAACGTTTCAAACGCCACGCTCAAGAATCCCGTCCCCTGAATCGAATCGTTCGTTGAATATTATATATAATATGAATGGTACTCCATCGTGGCGCACGATATCCGGCCGGGACCGGAGAAATTATAATTTCCGTGGAAATGTTCAAGCTGCGACGCACGCGTGCCCTTGTAGCTTCATCTGGCGCGGATGGGTACGACAGAGGTATTGAATGGAATTTAGCGAGACACTCGAGGAAATTTTGTTAGCCGCCCGAAATTCAGTAATTAAGAAGTAACGGCTTTCAAATATTAAATACACCATCGAATGATCGCTAATTCTTATCGCAGAATTCATTTAACAGTTTCTCGAACGAGGTAAACGAGGTAAACCCGCGGCGCGTCAATTGTAATAACAGAAGATGAAGATTTTATTGATTTTGGAAAGTTTCAACGCGGTCACGGGTAAACGAAAAGGTGCCGTTTGAAGGAGCTCAGCTGGGTACACATCGGAGCTAATCCTCGATGTATCCATAACGCTGGCGAACCCCACGATAAAAATATAATGCGCGATAAACGCGTGAAAGCGTGCGCTAACTGCTATCCACGATCCGTCCGTACCCCTGTTCCTCGTCCCCCATTGTATACCGGGTCCCATTTGCGAAAGCGCTTAACCATTTCAACCATCCGTTCTATGCCGATCCTTGTCTCCGATCTGATTGAATCGCTGGTCGAAATGCCATCGCGCGGTGCCATTGCCTATCGATCGAACAAAGACGCCTCTTCCCCCGATTCGTTCCGACAAATGCCGCGATATTCTCTTTCCGCCGGCAAAAGTGAAGCAGGTAGAGAAAGAGGGGGGGAAAAAAAAGAAAAGAAAGGTACACACATCGACCACGGTTAATCGTTTCAAGCCCTTCGAGTCATAAATCATTAGATCAAACGGTCGTCGGTGAGCGCACCGGCCGTTGGCAAATACGACGAGCGTTCCTCTAAACCCCTCGTTGCTCGTTGCAGCATGGACCGCGCGAAATCTGCATCATTAGGGCGGATTTTTGATGCGCCGGGTCAGCGTCGCGATATTCCCGAGAGCGAAGCGTAGCCCGGGGAGATCTGGCCGGGGAGATTGGTCGGCGAAGAGGGTCCACGAAGATTTTGGGGGGTTTCGAACGACAAGATGTTAACACGTGTGTTCTCTCCCGAGCGTCGCGTCGGTGCCAAGCCGGCCGAACCGAGGTGACACGATGTAATCTGAGACAGCCGACTTCGACTCACGAAGTCCCGGTCAACGGGCCCCGGGCCCTGCCTCTCCCGCTTTGCTCTCCTCTGCACGGTTGCCATCCTGTACCCCCCCCCGTTCACTGGACCGAGCCGGAGGACCTGCCTTTCATACATGACAGGACATGCCATGACAAAAGAGCGAAACGCTCCGGGGTTTCGTCGGTCCCGCGTTAAAATTCGCGACTGATCGCCTATCGTTATGAACGTGAACACGGACGTGGGGCAGAATTAATTAATTTCGGCTGTGTTTTAGTCACGGATCCTGTCTTTCGCGCTGGGCAGGGCCGGCCGGTTTTTGCCCTCCTCGCACGTCCGTGCAACTGGACGGTCTCAAGTGATTGTTATTAATAACGAAGCGGAAGACGCGACATAGACTAATTGTTTTCCAATTATTTAACAGACACCGTAGAGATTCGACAGAATTAATCGTTTCGCATGAAAATCCATGGAGGGGGGCCCGGTGGATGTTTAGTAAAGATTGGCTTCAGCTTGGCTATTTCTAATTTTGATTTCGTTTCGCCCCTGTTTCCAGCACCACCTCCCTCCACGCCCCGGCAAAAGGAGAAACGGAACGGAACGGTGTTCAGGATTAAAATCGCGAGATATGAATGCCCATTGTCTATTTCGCATGAGAGAGTTGCCGGGCAAAAGCGCGTCAATAAATTTTTAATTTCAAGGGCTCCACCGTGCGGAAAGGGGGACACAGCGTAAAATATACCTTCCATCTGTCTTCGACAATAGACAATGCCTAAGATGCGAGATATTTCGTGAGACTCGAAACACAGTAGGTGTGTGGGCAGCGGCGGAGAATAACAGAAAGTGGGACTGTCTGGATCGTGCAGAATGTAGGAAAGAGGACGTGCCCATCGGTCGTGAGGCAACTTCGCTTTGGTATGTGATCGTCATGCGAAATGTGTATATCTGGCCGATCGAATTAAATAGCCTCCACGTGAATCACCCATTCTCGCGATTTCTTCGTTACACGGAATTAAATTTCGGGAAGCGACGTCGCGATATCTGCGACGAATCTTTGCTTCCTATCTGGCTAATCTTTAGGTGATTTCGCCTTTCGTTTATCAGGTGCGATGTATCCTGCGATATATCATTCAATGAAAATACCTGGGTAAGCCTGGCACGTGATAAAAAAATATCAGGGCAGAACAATGTTTCTAGATCGAAAATCGCTTCGATTCTTATAATGATACAATACACGGAAGGATGCGTACACCTCTGTACATGCTTAAAAAATACTTTCCACAAATAATACACAGATACTAGCAACGAAATTGAATTCCTCGCAATTATTCGTCACAGCTCCAACGAAATCTGCAAACACTTGTCGCCAATTCGGAAGTGTAACCAGGGCGCACCCTTACCATCGCCCCTCGAATCAGTCAAAGACTACACAGGAACGAAGGAATCCGTTCACAATAGTCACGATTGCTCGCAGACAAGCTCGCGCATCTGCAAGTCAGAATGAGCGACTCGGTTCGATCGTCGTCGAGTTTCAGGGGCGAGGTGCGATCGCGTCGGGGAAAGGGGACGCGTGTTCCTCGTCACCTCGATGAGACGATTCGCTGGCGAGCGATTCGCGACGGTTGCGGTTAAGGGAAAGCAGGGAAAGAAGAGGAGCCCGGCACTTGGTGCGGGCACGGATCGGGCATTAATGCTGTTTGGTTAATACGCGTTTCGAAATGAACGCGGGGGGGACAAACGCGCAGGTAGACGAGCACAAAGAGGAGAACGGAGACAGCTAAGCAAACATTCGAGCTCGTTTGGCTTTTGTGCAGCCGCTGCGCAAGCGATCAACGTTGAACGCACACGCCATACCCCCGCGGACGCACGCCATAGACTCGCGGCACCACAGGAAACACCGTAATCCCCTTGAACTGGAAACTGAAATAGAATTGAAGATAGAGAGGCGGCATTGACGTGCGCGGGCCCTGTTACCGCGTTTCGCGTTTCCCTCCTTGCTCTACACGCGATTGCCTTTGCGAATCTTTGAGGAAATCTGCGTTCCGCCATTCTATTTGACGTTCCTTTCCGTGCCGGGGCAAATCCGGCCGCGCGTGGCTTTGAACGAGTTCGCGTTTACGTTTTCAAGAGAGTTTGTTCGGCCAACTTCTAAAGGCTTCTGCGCTAGCTTTCGTAACGCGTACGACGAGCGATCGATACACGACGACGCGGGACATGTTTTTAGTCAAATGATGCATTATTCTAATGCGTTTATTCTATCGCGCTACCCTTTGTTCCCGACAAATTAAGCACAGCGATTTCTGTGACCAGAGGAGACAAGACAATTTCGTGAAGTTAAATTATTTCTGGCTTTGCCGTTTCTTCTTCCCTACGATTTGTAGTACTTAATCCAATAGTACCTAAAAAATTTCACGTCCTCTCTATACATTCCAATCCACGGCAATGCGTTTCGTTGTTCCCTTTTCCGAGCCCCTCCCGCATCGATCCTCGTATCTTCGGGATTCCTTTCACTTGCGAGGTGCGACAATCCTCGGGGAATTCAACGACGCGTGGACAAAGTATGTTCGCGATTCGGCCACTAGTCCCTTTTGACACGACGGCCACGATCGAGGGGCAGAAAAAGCGAGATTAAACGGCGGCACGATGATACATGGGCTCGCACGTCGCGCGGTTTGCACGTCACGCGGTATAATTGAATGATTATTGTTAATCGTAAACAGGTAGCCAGAGGAGGCGTCGACGGTCATTAGGTGTAACTGAAAAATACATCGCGCCGGTTTCTCCGCGACGAGCGTCTACATGCTCGCGTCGTAGCCTGTAATTTTCCCCGTCGAGCAGCTAGTCCCTCTCTCGTCCTACCATTGCTGACACAACCGAGAGCGATGCGAGCGTCGCATTAAATCGTTAGATCGTCGCCGTTTAAACTTAAACACCGCATCCCGTCTTCGGCGTCGACTTTTGTTCTCGTTACGTGAACAACGACCCCGCGGAAATCCGTCGAAAGCTGAAGCTCGAACGGTCGGTGATATTTTAGCCGAGCGTCGACGGAAAATGTCGGGCTCAAAGGCGTGATAGAATTTCGAGGGCGGAGTACAATAGCGCGCGGATAACTGGGTCGTTTAAATAATACAGATTTCCCGATTTAATTTACTGCCCGCACGGGTCTATCTTGTACAATGTTAGCTACTGTACGCGGTCCAACTGTACATGGTACCGCTCGACGGCAGTTCAAATAAAAAGCGTTCACAGAAATACAGCAAATTGAGCACACGTTGAAATATCGCGGCAATTACAATGGATTTCCGATAAACGGACGTCTGCGCCGAGTTTAAAATAATAACCGTCCCGCAGGAGGGAGGAGCGAGGACAATTGAGGCACGTCCTTTTGACAATCCGCACAGGTTGAACTTTAATGCAATTTCTTCCGTCTAAAAGGAGCACCGGGTTATTCGAGGCGGTCCCATTTAACGATCGGAACGAGCGTTTCGCGAGCGTGAAAATATTTCCCCGTTCCCAAACGCGACGGTGCACGGAACCATTTAGGGCCGCGGTGGAACGAACGGTGACTGGCTATAAACGAATTTTTAGCCACGATCAATGCACAAGGAACTAGACGTTTCCTGCTGCCACGCGAAACCTGCTGAAGTCATCGAATTAAGCGTCCTCTGCGCCGCGACCGTAAAGGGAGCTAATTTTCCAAAGGTGTCGCCGGATAAACATTGGAAGGCTTTCCCGCTATCGACCACCGGGGGCCTTAACGACGTCCCGATTTAATTGCAACGTCGGAACGACGCGCCCGAGATATTTACGACGCGGAAAGGAGCAACGGGGAAAAGAGAATGGGAAGAAAGGCGACAGGGACCGAGCAAAAAAAGGGCAAATCTTAGCGGCAGTCGGGCCGTGAAACAGAACATTAGCCGCAGTCGACTAAGCGTGTACAATGCGAGGAACTCTTGCCCACCGATTCTAATCTAACCACTTTATAAAGGCTCGCGTATTATCTACACGATCCGAAAGTCTCCGTTCATCACGGTCCCCAAGAAGAAATAGACACCTGGAGCAGCTAGGAGGGTTATCCAGTAGCGGGAACAGGTAGACGAATCTTCGAGAGGACCCGGACACCCGAGCGCGCGAATGCGAATTGTGCGTGGCATCCTGGCTGATCCGAGCCTCGCCGGCGAGCAGCTCCGCGCAGCTCTTGTATTATAAGAAAATAGATCGACTTACATCGGTGGCGCGATCGCGGGAGCAACAGAGAGGAGCGAATGTTCGCGCGAGCCACGAGAAAAGGAAAGGGATCAGGTCAATCGGTGGCGACGGATAGAATTCACGATCGAACGAACGGGACGGCTGAACCGCGTCTAGCTCCGTCACAACACCATGTCACTTCCTTGTCAAACCGGATTAGGCAAATAGCCGGACGTCGCACGGGGGGACAAGGTTTTCGTGGTTGCGGTGGCCACCGGGTGCTTTGTGGAGGGCCGTGCTGCGCGCGATTAGGCGATACGGAAATGTTTTTAAGGAGCCTCCAATCGGCAACAAATTCGACCGTCAGTATCGACGTTGAACACCCCACGCGCAAATCCACGAGCAAATTGTACGTATTCGCCGACAGAATAAAGCGTGCTGGTTACGCTAGTTACGACCCAGAGCGGAATTCCTAACAATGGCGTCGAACCGTTGGAGCAGCGGACGCTTACGCCTACAGGGCGCGGTGAATTATTTGCGAATCTGGTTTGGCGGTGGCCCGCGAACCGTTGCAATTCGTTACCAGCCCCGTCGATATTAATATCGCGGATCGATGGGATCGATTAGGCTCGCGTCTCGGGTACAAGCAATATTGCTGGGATCGGTAGCGCGGCGATCGAGAGACGCGGCGGCGGCCGATACCCGCGCACCTCGGCTCGGATGAATTTATCGATCGGTGTCTGTGGATCCGTGTAAAGTCTCTATAAATTAAGGCCCCCGGGTGATATTGATAGACGTCGACGATGCGATTCGGCGCTCGTTCTGTTCGGAATAAATTAAGATCCCACCGGTGAGTAATGATAACTCGTCGGAGTGACGATTCCCGAGCTACACCGGCGATGGGCGTCTTTATTTTCGAGGATTATCATTTTTCATTCGCCGCCGGTTACCTTTTCTCCCCTTGGGCAACCAGCCTGGCCGCTGTATCGGTGCCCCTCGCGCCTGTACTCGCCGCCAGCCCCCTTCTGTACCCTTTTATTCCCGTTCGATTCGCGGGATCGGTTGCTTAACGCGGACGCCGCGGACGCCTCCGTCGCCACTCCGCCGAGAGTCGTTCCGCGGCTTCGCTCGGAAGGTTGCCGGTATAAGTAGCTCTACGGGAAGCTATGTTTATTACTACCGTTAATTGCTTTACAACCGGTCATTACTGTCACGCCGCGGTCATTTCGCTGGATAATGTATTACATCGGACTCGTGCCCCTCCGCCAATACCGCCTCGCGATACCGTAATGCGAAACGTCATCGACGTGGGCGACGAGGTGCGTGGCTCACTCGTAAATACTGTTTGCGCGGGTACTTCTCACGGTGAAAGTGTTCGTTAATGATCGGGATTTACGATAAATTTCGAAGCGGCGGAATCGCGGGGGGATCGTTCGATGCGCGGCTGCGGAACTTCAACGGGACGGAAGATTAATTTGTTACCCGGGGGTAGGCGTAGCAGGCTGGGACGTTAAATTGATTTATCCGAGATTTCCGTGGGTCGTTCGAACGCAGATTTACATGCTTCCGCTAGCAGTGTCGCCGGTGCATTTCTATCCGCGAATCGCATCGTGTCCACTAATTAATTCGCTATCATTTCTGGACGGAAAAGTCCCGGTCGGCGTTGAGATCAACCCCCCCGACTCGTTCCACGAAAAACCGCCGCATCGCTCCAGGAACGCTAGTGACGAAGTTGCACGAGCGACGACGCCGCCGCCGGATCGCTCAATTAAACCAGGAACGTATCACCCGGATGATCGTCCCCCGGGCCGTGGTCGAGAGACACGGCAAAGAAACGTATCCACGACGAGTACGTATAACAGCGGTCGATCCGCAAAATAGGCACGGCCGCGGATGATCGGGATACCGATCGTCCGGCAGCTTTTTTCCCCGCTGGCCGACGATAGAAAGAAAACGAGACGCCCCGGCGGTGAACGAAGGGAGACGGAGAAGACGGGGGAAGGCACGGTCGTATCCGAAGGCGACCTTAATTAATTAACGAGGCAACGCTCGAAGGATCGTCGTGGTTCGTCGAACGGACGACACCGTTCTTCCGGGCGGATCCGCGCTCTCTACGGTGCGCTAATTCGGTTAAATGGTTAATTGCTTAATTTCATTTAATACGCCGCCGATCCGGCCGGCCGCCCGCTTCCTGGCCACCTCTTCTTTTCTTCTTACAAACTCGCCCATCCCCCCCCGCGCCTTCTCCTCCCTACTGCCCGTCTAAGTTCATTCTTCCGACCGTTCCTCCGCTTTCTTGTCCCACCCGTTTGATCCCCTTGCTTCCTTGTCTCCGCTCTTTCAGCTCGATTCTCCTCTTTCTCCCCGGTCGCGACGTCCTATCTCCTCCGGAGTAGGGTTCTACTTAGCCGCGAGGAGGACTCACGGGAGAACGAGGAGGGAACGAGGAGAGAACGTTTCCGTCGCGGTCGTTCCATCCACGGCGCGAGGGGTCGATGGCCGCTCGCGATGCCGGTGAGGCCTCACGAAAGAAAGAAATCGCGGGCATAATTAGCGAATGATTGATCGATGCGTGTCGCCCGAGCTATGCATGCGCATTGCTCCTTCCTTGTATCCTTTTCTCTCCCCTTCGATACCCTCGCCATCTTTCTCTCTGTTCGATCTTCGAGATCGTTCCCTTGCCCCGTCCCCGTCCCTCCGCCTTGACCGCTTCTTCCACCCCCCACCCCACGCCCCCGGCTCCAGGCCCCCGGCCCGTTCGGCTCCGATCTCTTTTTCTTTTGCCTTAATTTAGTGGCCATCCGCGGCGGGCATACGCCCCGACAAGGGCGCGTATGCACGCGCGTCGCTTGGCCGATTGGTTGCCCGCTTCCTTCGGCTCCGCTGTATTCGAACTCCCGTGAGCCACATGCGCGTACACGCACGCGGAGGGTAACGTGCGTGCGCGCACGCATATTCGATGTGTTTTTGCGGGGACGCCGATCCGCGGCGCCGATCACGATCGACCGGCGCGGATCTCTGTTTAGTTATTCGGAAATTATTGCGGTCCCGGGATCCTCGTTAACGATCGGACGGAATTTTTCTGCCCCGTGCACCAACGACGACGACGACGACGACGACGACGACGAATGCCCCGAGCAGTCTCGCCGGACATTTACGACTGTCACGGAACCGCGCAAGGTTAATAAACGTGCTCACCGGCGAGACCAATTAACGCACTTTTTACGGGACAAGTCTGCCCGCCGAATGGCTAGCAACGCCCGGAATCGATTAACCGTCGCGAGTGCTGGTTACAGGGGCGCGGAAATCCGATTTGTTGTTACCGGGCGCGGCGATGCTCGCTATCCAGATAACTATCTAGATGATATCTGTTACGTTTCACCGTGATTAAGTGGAAATCGATTGGCCGGCCTCGATCGAGATTCCGCCGCGGCAACGCGCCTACACCTAGGTCCACGTTTGTTCACGGCCGAGCAACTGGTGTTAATAGAAGACACGAGAGGCCCCGTCGAACTACGGGGGGCCACAGGCATTGATTTTCTTGATCGATCGATCGATCGATCAACGGGATGGATCGTTCGCGCCTCGTCAGCTAACATTCACGCAACCTTTCGCTCGCTGACCCCCGGACGGATACTCCGAACGTCCCGTATAATTTCGTACTAATTTATTCGCCTAATCCCGTCGTAACGTTGGATCATTGTTGCGTTCGACTCTGCGAAACCAACAGAGGGAACCCGACTTTAATGCATTCCGGGCATCTTCTATCGCGAATCACGGGGCGTTGGATTTCTGACAGAAGTCTGACAGCCTGCTCGGCCGGGTAACGCGACGGACAATGATACTTCTCGCGCGGCCAGAAATTCATGAAACACGATCGTCCCCGGCAGCTACCCGCGCTAACGAACGTCCGCGACGAACGAACGTTGCCGCTGTTAAACTTGGGCATTCCGGTTGCAGCGGATTCCGTCGTCTTTTCGACGAACGAGTCGGCGGCCGGGCAATAAAACGCGTCCGCCCGTGCAAACGGCGCTGGCGAATCCCTCGAAAGATGACGATCCTTCGCATAAAAGTCAATAAAGATACGGATTACCCGCGCCGAAACCAGTAAACCTGCGGCCGCGTTCACCGCGGACCATTCGCATTTACGACTCTGTTTTGAATTTCGCGCGTTCCTCGCCGCCGATAAATTCCTCGGTGCGCCGCGGCCCGTCCCCGGGGTGTCGCCAGTTCGATTACAATTAATACCCGCCCCGAGATTCGGCGGTTACTCGGGCTGATACCACCTTCGCGCTTGTCGATTACATCGAGAACGACGCGGATTTATACCTGTAATCCGTTGCTGCGCTCCTGGCGCGCCGTGGATCCACGGGGCGCAGCGTCGCGAGGGTCGATTATTGCCTAGCGGATGATCAGCGTTTACTTACCTGAAACAAAGAGAGGATAGAAGATTAGCGTACAATGCCGGTGGCGGTTGATATATAGGGAAGCCGGCGCTTTATGGGTGGCGATAAATTTGAGCGCAATCGGGCAGGATAGACGGATTATCGCGCATAAAACAGCGCATTGAAATGCAATCTTGAAGTGTCGCCGGTTCGAGAGCGTGTGTGGTCCGCCAGCGGTTCCATACGTTTAATTAAACCTCGCGCTATCGAAAGCTTATAACGGTTGTTATAATTCGCATAACGGGCTATTCGCCGACGAGCTCGCTCGTCTGACGAACAGTTTCGCTGAGTGGAAGCATTTTCTCGCGCGACGGCCTCCTAGAAGTCAGTCGCGATTTACGCCGCGCGAGAACAGCGTCCGCGATTGTTCGCCATAATCGCTGAAACCTTGAGAACGATCGAATCGACGGAGTCTTATCCCGTCGATTCCCAAAGTGTACCGCGGACAGACGAGACGACAGAGGAAGAGGAGGTGGGATCCCGTCGAAAGCCATCCGACTTGTCGGGGACGCGACGTGGAAACGGGAGGAACGGGGCGAGGGGGCGCAAGAACGGAAAGGGAGGAAGGTATGAGGGGGTGGCACGGCAGCAAAAGAGAATGCGGTAAGTAAGCATGCCTTCGCCTCAAGATCAAAGATCAATGCCCACTCGAGTCGATTTGAAACGCGAGCGCATTGCATAGTCGCGCAAACATTATTATACCCCTGTCGACTTTATATACAGTGCCTGGTCGGTACACGCACTCTCCTTCTCCACTCTCCTTTCTCCTCGCCGCTTCCTTTTTTCTCCCCAGCACCTCCTCGCTCGCTCGCTCGTCTTTTTTCCCCTCCTCCTCCGTCTAACAGTCTTCCTCCGCGATTCTTCTATCCCTCTCCGTCGGGTCCGCCGCGGTCAGTCCGTTTCCTTCCCTCGAACGCACCAACGCGAACGTGCCGTACACCGGGGTAGAATGCGAAAAGAGAGTAGGATGGATAGCGCAACGTGGTCCCGGTGCAACTGTATGTTAATCGAATGCGCATCCGAATACGGAATAAGGATGGAAGCCATCCAGTTTGATATACCATTCTACCTACGTCCCCCGTTCCCGCTCGTCATCCACCTCTTCCTCGTCATCTCGTCGTCTTTTCTGCATCGCCTTTACCCGACGTCGTCGTCGTCGTTCCTCTTCCGTCCTATCGTGCCCGTCCTCTTTCCCCTTAACCATCTTCGTTTTCGCCGTCGTCGTCGTCGTCGTCGTCTTCGTCGTCGTCGCAGTCGCAATAAGAGAACGCCGCTCCTGCGTCGACACTGCATGAGATTCGAAAATGATTCTTCTCTTTTTCTTTCTCTCTTTTGCTCCGCCGTTCCCCTGGCCGTTCGCTCCTTCCAGACGATCCGTCCCCGTGCTTTGCGTTCCTTCTCCCTGCCACGGGGCGAGTCGCAGTCCCGCCACCGCCTTCGTATATCGACGCACGGTGCACGTCATAACCGTAATCCATTACGGGGAATTTCGTATGCATACGCGATATCGTGTACGCTTTCATGCGCGCGCGTGCAACGCGAACGCGCGGCGGAATTAATGCGACATACCGCGCGACGCGGGTACGGCACCCTAGGATAATCGCGGGCCGTGTTCGCGACGGCAACGAAAACGTCGCGAACCAATGATCGCCGCGATGATTTAGCCGTGGAGGAAAACGGTTGCGGTGCCTTGCACGATCGGCTGCGTTTTACAAGGAACGCCGGGCGCACGTGTTACGCGGCCCTTGAACGGCGATTATTCGTGCTCCCGTGCCATTCAATTTGGAATCCTTTCTACCGGTGTCGACGAGCTAATTACGTTTCACCGTCACGGCGGAAACGGACGCTGCGCTCCCGTAACGCGGCACACGGGTCAACCAAAACAAACCGAGGATCGAATCGCAACAAGCGTATTACGGGTAGCGCGATTCTTCTTCCCCCTTTCTCGATTGCATCGGGCCGTCGGGATCCTCTCGTCCATTTCCGTCGTCCACGTTATTTCGCAATGCCATTCCTCGGCAATGCATCGACCGGCCGTCTGCCCGGTGACGTTTCCCTGTTCGTCCACTGCGGGCCGCGACTCCTCTTCGGCGGGCACGACTCGCGTCTGTCACCGGGAACCGTTGCGCGGCCTGACGTGGAAAACGAGCGGGTATAAAGCACTGCCGGGTTCGCTGGCTGGCCTCGGGGTACGATGCACCTCAGGTGGTCCACCGATGCCACGGGCACGGCGTCGTCGATCGGCTCAACTCGCTGACGCGAGTGTTCGCAATAAATTGGAATACGCCACGCGATTCCAGTCTGCGCGCTCTCCAACGATGAGCCGAGGCCGATGCCGGCTGGTGGTTACGATTGGAATAGGAAAGGGAGTAGAGGGTGTTCTCGAGTCACCTGTCAGCGGGTTCGGGATAAACTCGAGGGGGACGCGTCGAGACTGAAAGGACTCGGTCGTCCTTGGTGGCTCGGTCTAGTTGGACTCTCCTCCGCGGGCCGCCGATCTCTTTTGCTCGCTAGCGGATCTCCCGTGGTTGATCTTCGAGCGCCACGGCTCGTG